>JAFMOC010000535.1:277500-297500 GCA_019802505.1 Corydoras sp. C115 | reverse complement strand
TAGGGTAAGTGGGGCGTGGGAATATTAGAATCGCTTACCTGACCGGGTTCTCCGTTTATCCTGCTTCCACAGATGTCCTTATGCAAAAACACCAGTGGAATCATAAAAAAGTCAATTGAGTGTGGTTCATCTCAAATTGCCCCATAGTATAGTTCTGTCGGAAAAGTGTTGAGTAGATGTGTCCCAGCGGATGATTGGCGTCCTTGTCTGGGTGTATCTTGCCAAGCGCCAAGCTGAGGAACAAGTTCTAATGATACCCTATATGGGCATTTAGAAACGGAAGACCCCCCACCCCTTGTATAGTTGATAAATCATGAGAGGAAGCTGGATGGACACTTATTGTTCCCTAATGTGCCCCAGGCGAGACATTGTTGGCGCCAGTAATAACCAAGCCGTGCGCCGGAACACTGTTCTTCCCGCTTGTATGGTGTCAGACCTGTGGGAACGATGACCACCATGCCCGGCCCCTGTACAGGATTAAAACATTGGAAGGATAATGGATGGATAGCAGGGATTAGGTTCTGGCCTAATCTATTTTACAAAACTGTTTTCAAATTTCAAATTTGACCACTAGACCGGCAGTATTTGATTGTTTAGAGAAACCGGAAACCTAATTACTCTGCGAGATCAGCATTGGCCTCTATACTGTAAAGACACGAACATCTAAATTCCTGTATCACGGGGTAAAAGTCCCCAGTTTATTAACATTCATTCATTGCATTTATCTCCAGCTTTTAATCCTGGTATTAGGGTCGCGGGGGTGGGGGTTTCCCCCATGCCCATCCAGTGGAGAACATCTCAGGCCTGCGGCTGGGCAGATAGACCTCAGGACAGTACACCAATCTATCACTGAGCAACACACTCACTCACACAGACAGACGCAACACTCTATATGGGGCAATTTTGGAGAACATCTCAATTTTGACCTTGATCCATGTTTTTATGCGACTGTGGGAGGAAACCGAGACCCGGGAGGAAACCCACGCAGACACGGGTAAACGTAGCGAGAACATGGTGAGACGGGGGGTGGCCACCGCAAACATATGATGGTGATGGTCGAGGGACCGGGCAGTCCCCAGTTGCTGGATGAGTGCGAACCAGGGGTTGCATTGAACCACCTAAGCCACCTGTAAAGCCACGCCCAGTTTATTACACTTTTTATTTTTGGCTTTTTAATTAAATTTTTTGTTGTATTATAGGTGTTGTTTTGATGGAGTGTAGGCTGATATACAGACACTCATGAGTGTTGGGTCCCATTATGTGTGATTATAAAACTGTACTACCGCTACGTGTTACGTGTCCTAATTAACACCTCTTTTACCAGTGATTTGATTTACAATACAATATGGCACAATATGCCGCTATCAACCTCGTACCGTTATTATCTTTGTAAAATAAGTTCACACCGGTAGGTTCCGGTCCATAAATAATCTGAATTGGCCGAGCCGTTTTCAAATCCCATTCCTTTCTTTTCTCCAGCCGTAGACATTATTGTCAATACGACACACAGTCGTCTGAAGACGCTTTCACATATCGTATCAATGCGTGGCTATACAGTACAATTTTTTTTCCTGATGTTTTTTTTTTATAAAGCCAAAAGGAGGGCGGATTCTGTATGTGCTACTTTGAAGTTATTTATATTCATTTCATTCGATATATCCCCCCCCCCCCTCCCTGCTTCAATCCTCTCCTCTATAGGGATCGCGGGAGGAGGTGGGGTTCCCACTGCCATGCCAGGGGAGAACGTTTCGGGCGCTGAGGGGGGGCAGGATACACCCAGGACAAATGCGCCACAATAACCCGGATCGCCTGGGCACAAAGAACACTCACACAACACAGACACACTCTGATATGAGGGCATTATGGAGAAACTCAATTTGAACATGATGCTCCATGTTTTTTGACTGTGGAAGGGAAAACCAAGGAGAACGCCAGAGGAAACCCCACGCCCGACACGGGGAGGCAACATGGAAACTGCCACCCCCCAGGGATGGGATTTCGAAAACTGGGAAAATCCGCGGTAATGCTGAGAGGGATAAGCATGCCAAGCCTAGCATCCGAGCCGTTGATCTGGTTGCGGGGGGGCGGCGGGGACCCCGAGGTTTGAGATGGGGTCGGTTCTAATTACGTACACAGGGGGGTACTCGGTGGAAATGTATGTGTCGGGAAATGTGTGACAGTCTAAGAAACAGCCAATCCATCGCTGGGCACGCACTCACTCACACAGACACACTCTATATGGGGCAATTTGGAGAACTCAATTGACTTGATCCATGTTTTTGGACTGTGGGAGGAAACCGGAGAACCCGGAGGAAACCCACACGGACACGGGGAGAACATGGAAACTCCACCCAGATGGCGAACGTGCTAACCACTAAGCCACCGTGCCGCCTTATCTTTAACTTGTGACAGAGATTACATTTAATTATTATAATAATTTAATTACCAGGTTGCTGTACTGTGATGTCATAACTACACTGTGATGTCAGTGTAGCATAACTACAACTACAGCATGTTTAAAACGTTGACCTGTTGGGAGTGCACCTCACCAGTCATTGGTTTCTGGTTCTCATTTGGGGAATGGTATGTCCTCGGTGCCCCGGTCAGCAACAGTGAGGTCACAGTCATCAGACTTCAGAGGTTCAGTGAGAAGACTGAGCTCAAAGGTTCCTGTGAGTAATGAGTACAGAGTGGTTCAGGACATCAGGATGCTGATTAGTAGGTTCTGTAAGTTCTCACTGTGGGCAGGTGAGCAACACCTGAACCCTGATGTGCTGCAGGGTCGAGAGGCTGCTCTAATTAAATGCTGGTTGTTCTTTGCAGTTGTTCTCATATTTATATAGAAATAAAAATGATTCTGCAGGGTTGTTGTGATGGTATTGTCTGAGCCTGGATCTGGATCAGTATTAGTGGGTGGATATGGATCAGTGTTAGTGTCTGGAATCAGTGTTATTGTCTGGATCCAGATCAGTATTAATGTCTGGATCTGGATTAGTATTAGTGTCTGGATATGGATCATTGTTAGTGTTTGGATCTGGATCAGTATTAGTGTGTGGATATGGATCAGTGTTAGTGTCTGGATCAGTATTAGTGTCTGGATCCAGATCAGTATTAGTGTCTGGATCTGGATCAGTATTAGTGTCTGGATCCGGATCAGTATTAATGTCTGGATATGGATCAGTATTAGTGTCTGGATCCGGATCAGTGTTAGTGTCCGGATCTGGATCAGTATTAGTGTCTGGATCTGGATCAGTGTTAGTGTCTGGATCTGGATCAGTATTAGTGTCTGGATATGGATCAGTATTAGTGTCTGGATCTGGAATCAGTGTTAGTGTCTGGATCAGTATTAGTGTCTGGATCCAGGTCAGTATTAGTGTCTGGATCTGGATCAGTGTTAGTGTCCGGATATGGATCAGTATTAGTGTCTGGATCTGGATCAGTATTAGTGTCTGGATATGGATCAGTATTAATGTCTGGATATGGATCAGTATTAGTGTCTGGATCTGGATCAGGATCAGTATTAGTGTCTGGATCCGGATCAGTGTTAGTGTCTGGATCTGGATCAGTATTAGTGTCTGGATCTGGATCAGTATTAGTGTGTGGATATGGATCAGTGTTAGTGTCTGGATCAGTATTAGTGTCTGGATATGGATCAGTATTAGTGTCTGGATCCGGATCAGTATTAGTGTCTGGATCCGGATCAGTATTAGTGTCTGGATATGGATCAGTATTAGTATCTGGATCCGGATCAGTGTTAGTGTCCGGATCTGGATCAGTATTAGTGTCTGGATCTGGATCAGTGTTAGTGTCTGGATCTGGATCAGTATTAGTGTCTGGATCTGAAATCAGTGTTAGTGTCTGGATCTGGATCAGTATTAGTGTCTGGATCTGGATCAGTGTTAGTGTCTGGATCTGGATCAGTATTAGTGTCTGGATCTGAAATCAGTGTTAGTGTCTGGATCAGTATTAGTGTCTGGATCTGGATCAGTGTTAGTGGCCGGATATGGATCAGTATTAGTGTCTGGATCTGGATCAGTATTAGTGTCTGGATATGGATCAGTGTTAGTGTCGGATCTGGATGAGTATTAATGTCTGGATATGGATCAGTATTAGTGTCTGGATTTGGGTCAGGATCAGTATTAGTGTCTGGATCTGGATCAGTATTAGTGTCTGGATCCGGATCAGTGTTAGTGTCTGGATCTGGATCAGTGTTAGTGTCTGGATCCGGATCAGTATCAGTGTCTGGATCTGGATCTGTATTAGTGTCTGGATCTGGATCAGTATTAGTGTCTGGATCTGGAATCAGTGTTAGTGTCTGGATCCGGATCAGTATTAGTGTCTGGATCTGGATCAGTATTAGTGTCTGGATCTGGATCAGTATTAGTGTCTGGATCTGGAATCAGTGTTATTGTCTGGATCCGGATCAGTATTAGTGTCTGGATCCGGATCAGTGTTAGTGTCTGGATCCGGATCAGTGTTAGTGTCTGGATCCGGATCAGTGTTAGTGTCTGGATCCGGATCAGTGTTAGTGTCTGGATCTGGATCAGTGTTATTGTCTGGATCCGGATCAGTATTAGTGTCTGGATCCGGATCAGTGTTAGTGTCTGGATCCGGATCAGTGTTAGTGTCTGGATCCGGATCAGTGTTAGTGTCTGGATCCGGATCAGTGTTAGTGTCTGGATCTGGATCAGTGTTAGTGTCTGGATCTGGATCAGTATTAGTGTCTGGAGGCTGATCGCTGATCGACAGGTTTCCAGTTTCAACTAGTCGCCAAATTACAGATCGCTGCTTATAAAAAACATCAGAAAAAATAATGTATTGTATATCACACATTGATACGAATGTGGAGCGCTCAGAGGTGTGTGTTATTGTCAATAATGTCACGGCTGGACAAACGGCTCAGCCAATCAGATTTAAGGACTGGAACTACCCGTTTTATAAAGATCGAGATTATTAAGGCTAAACTACAATGCTGCTAAACGAAGGTCTGCTGTTTTATTTCTTTAGTTGTTCAGTCATTTGTTAAAAATAGTCATGTTAAAGAGAGCGTCCCCCCCCCTCCCCCCACCCGAGTCCTTCTAGGTACTTTGTGCAAATAAAGTTGAAAGCGTAAATGAAACACAGCTGGGAGAGTCAACCCCAAAAATGCTGCACCACTTTTGTTTCAGGACGGACAAGATAGTGTCAGAATAGAAGCTCTGCTGATGTTCAGACAGGAAGCGAGTGATGCTGCAGCAGCCTACACACACTCTCACACACACACACACTCTCACACACACACACACACACACACACACACACACACACACACACACACACACACATTAAGCTCTCAGTGACTCATAAACAGAATAACACTGTGGTCTGTGTAACCTTGCAGCTCTGTGACCTGTCTGAGCTGCAGAATCATTATTTTTAACCTCTTTGTAAATCACATCAATAATAAATATCTTTTTAATAATCATTCAAATATTCAATATTCAGCTTAGAACAGTTTGATTGTAACTCTTTTGATCTCTTCTGATATTATTGTGTTATTAAGATTTTATCATTGCGGAAATTCAACAGCACGAAAAGAAAGCGTTCCTGTTGTAACGTGTTTAGCTCGTGATGATGGAGGGTCTTTTAAAGATAGATTTCCTGGATTTTGAGGAAACGGTGTCTGTAAAAATATTTATACTTCAGTAACGCTCTGACAACTCATCATTAACCTAACATCTCTGTGTCTGGATCCAGATCAGAATTAGTGTTCGAATCGGTATCTGGATCAGTATTAGTGTCTGAATCCGGATCCAGTTTCAGTATTAGTGTCTGGATCCGGATCTGGATCAGTATTAGTGCCTGGATCTGGATCCAGTTTCAGTATTAGTGTCTGAATCCGGATCCAGTTTCAGTATTAGTATCTGGATCTGGATCCACTTCAGTATTAGTGTCTGGATCCAAATCTGGATTAGTATTAGTGTCTGGATCCAGATCCGGTTTCAGTATTAGTGTATGGATCCGGATCTGGATCCAGACACTAATACTAATCCAGATCCGGATCCATACACAGGTTTCAGTATTAGTGGCTGGATCTGGATCCGGTTCAGTATTAGTGTCTGGATCTGGATCTGGATTAGTATTAGTGTCTGGATCCGGATCTGGATTAGTATTAGTGTCTGGATCCGGATCCGGTTCAGTATTAGTGTCTGGATCCGGATCCGGTTCAGTATTAGTGTCTGGATCCAGATCTGGTTTCAGTATTAGTGTCTGGATCCGGATCTGGATTAGTATTAGTGTCTGGATCCAGATCCGGTGTCAGTATTAGTGTCTGGATCCGGATCCGGTTCAGTATTAGTGTCTGGATCCGGATCCGGTTCAGTATTAGTGTCTGGATCCAGATCTGGTTTCAGTATTAGTGTCTGGATCCGGATCTGGATTAGTATTAGTGTCTGGATCCAGATCCGGTTTCAGTATTAGTGTTTGGATCCGTATCTGGATCAGAATTAGTTTTGATCTGGATCTGTGTTAGTGTCTCGATCTGGATCAGTGTTAGTGTCTGAATTCGTATCTGGATCATTATTAGTGTCCGAATCTGGATCATTATTAGTATCTAAATCTCAAAATTATAAAAATTCGAAACAAATAACTTTACTTTAGGCCGACACAGTGGCTTAGTGCCGGTTCAAATCCCTATCCCTATCAAATCCCTAGTTTCCATGTTCTCCCTGTGTCCACTTAAGGTTTCCTCTGGGTTCTCCAGTTTCCTTCCACAGTCCAAAAACATGGATTCAAGGTAAATTGAATGTTCCAAATTGCTCCATGTAGAGTGTGTCTGTGGGTGCCCAGCAATAGATTGGCGTCCCGTCCCTGGGTGTGTCTTCCCAGCACGTGAAACGTTCTCCCAGAAGCTAATGCATAAATTAACTTTAACTTTAATTTAAAAAATTATTTTAACCATATGCAGTGTGAATCGCTTTGTGAGTCAAATTGGAATTGATTCTTCATTGTGACTTCCATTCATTATCTTTCACTTTATCCTCTATTAAGCAGCGGGGGGTTCCCCATGCCCATCCAGGGGAGAACATTTCAGGCGCTGGGCAGATACACCCAGGACAGGACACCAATCTATCACTGCACACACTCACACACACAGACACACTATATATGGGGCAATTTGGAGAACTCAATTGACCTTGATCCATGTTTTTGGACTGTGGGAAGAAACCGGAGAACCCGGAGGAAACCCACGCGGACACGGGGAGAACATGGAAACTCCACCCAGATGGGGATTCGAATCGGGAATCCCTAGCGCTGAGAGGAGAATATGCTAACCACTAAACCACCATGCCGCTCATTGTGACTTAATTCATTCATTCATTCATTCATCATCTTCCGCTTTATCCTCTATTAGGGTCGCGGGGGGGGGGGTTCCCCATGCCCATCCAGGGGAGAACGTCTCGGGCGCTGGGCAGATACACCCAGGACAGGATGCCAATCCATCACACATACACACTCTATATGGGGCAATTTGGAGTTCTCAATTGACCTTGTTCCATGTTTTCGGACTGTGGGAGGAAACCGGAGAACCCGGAGGAAACCCACGCGGACACGGGGAGAACATGGAAACTCCACCCAGATTGGGATTCGAACCGGGAATCCCAAGTGCTGAGAGGAGAACATGCCAACCACTAAGCCACCATTGTGACTTAATTAAAAAAATATATGAATTTCGATTTTTTAGGTTAATTTTCAATCTGATGCTGTGACTTCACCTCCCATCACTGCTCACCCTCAGGTGTCTGAGATGTGTGTGTGTGTGTGTGTGTGCGTGTGTGTGTGTGCGTGTGTGTGTGTGTGTGTGTGTGTGGATCACAGCAACCCCTCACATCCCTCCACGCAGTGAATCGATTAGATTAGACTCCTTTTTTTAATCTAAATGGAATTGGACTGCTTCCCACTTCTCTGGGTTTATTACCGGCAGTCAGCAGATACCGCGAGAGCGTAGCAGCCTCCTCTCTCTCTCTCTCTCGCTGCTCCGCTCGAGCTCTCGCATATTTCCAATTTCTTCCTCCATCTTCTCCTCCGGCACAGCCCTTAATCCCTTCCCCTTACACAGCATCACTCCGTTCAGCCGTCCTATTCCTCGCTCTCTCTCTCTCTCTGTCTGTTACATATTCTCAATCTCTTCTTCTTTCATCCCCTAAAATCATTACTACTAACGAGGCTGCTTATAATTACTAGATACTTACAATTTATATCTAAATAAGCCATAAATACAGCAGAAGGATGTCTGTGTGTGTTGCTTTCCCCAAATCCTGAATCTGCTTGTGCTTTGCTGATGTTTCTCTCCGTCGCCATCTCTCTCTCTCTCTCTCTCTCTCTCTCTCTCGTCACGGTTCTGCCTTTCTAATTCATGTCTCATGTTCGTCCCCGCTCCTCTCCTCAGCGCTCATCCCGTCCCTCGCCCAGCCTGCCTCTGCCTCTGCCTCTGCAGCATCCGCCCGCATCCCGACATCCCAGCTTCCATATTGGAGCATCGGCAGTGTCCCCCTCGCCCTCGCACTCCCGCATTCGCACGCCATGTTTAATAAAGTTGCCGCGTGAGCCGCTATTTATAAACTCAGAGCGAGGTTGATGCCACCTCTGGAGCCTGCACGAACCCAGGTGAAAAGAGAGAGAAAGCGAGAGGGAGAGGTACAGATAGAGGAAGAGAGAGAGAGAGAGAGAGAGCGAGAGACAGAGAGAGAGAGAGAGAGAGAGAGAGAGAGAGAACGGACGAAGAGACTTTGCGAGTGGTGCAGAGCTGCAACCGGTCCATAATTCGGCTCCCGTTATCGCCTTTATTTTGATTTCAGGCGTCCATCCGTCTCCTTCCTCTCCGTGGGACCGACTGAAACCAAAGCCGAGGCTCTCTGGCCGTGCGGTCGCGGCTCTCGCTCGGTAGTGGACGCCACGGCGGCTGGCGGAGTCTCTCTTTCGCCGAGGTATGGAAATTCTTTGTGATTTTTCGTCGTCGTTATTTTCTCTGACTCACACTTTGCAGAATGACTGCGCATCGCCGGCGCCGGCGCCTCTCCGTGGCGCCCTCCGTCAGGGTGTGGCTGCGCTCGGGGCGCACATGTGCGCAGTCGGCGAAGTGCACGCGGACCCAAATAAAGGCAGATAAGTCGGATGAGAGGCGAACGAACGGCTGCGGTGCAACCAGCATTAGCTTTAGCAGGTTTGCTGACTCATATCAGAAGCACCATGAGCCAGATGCATCGCCGTGAGTCCGGCGGCTCTGCAGAACACACACACACACACACACACACACACACACACACACACACGATCACAAAGCGTGCAAACGACGGTGTATTTCTAAAAATCAAATCTGCAGCTTGCTGTTTACATCGTTTAGCGAAGGCTGCTCGCTTTAATCGCTGTTACCACGGCAACCCGGGCCTGCCACCGCCGGACCTGCCGCACGTCTCCGGCTATATGCGAAGGTTCTCGATTAGGAATATATACGCGCGAATGCGTGCATGCAAAGCAAGCGCCGAGTCGCCGCTTAACGACGGCGCGATGGTCAGGCGTGGGTGGGAGGTGTCGCCATTTTCTGCTGGGTTCCGATGCGTGGTTTTCTTCTCCCTTCTGCACACGGTGCCGTTCCGTGCGCCGCTTTCAGCCAAGAAAGAAAACGCAAGACCCGGAAAAACGGTTCTAGCTACATGCTAATTCCACCGAAACGGGAGCGCGGGGTCGGCGGGAACTGTGGCAAGACGTGGTGCACAGGCTCAGTGAGGCGCTCAGCCATTTTGTATGGAACAGGCTGCGTGATGGAGGCGAACATGGAGCCCGAACACAGGAAACGAGCTTAACGGCAGGTTACGTAGCTATAATTCGCTTACACAACGTTCAGACTGCTGAATTACCAAATCTGCAGGTAATCTCTGGATTATTGAGTTTTGCGAATGAACGACGTGAACCTCGCAGCATGTTTTCGTATCGGAATCCGAAACGCGAGTTTCTGATAGAAAATGTCATTCAAATTAATAATTAGTAATACGTTCGGATCCGGGACGTTGAAGGGCGTTGAAGGGCGTTTGAGGACGCAGGCCGATTCGTGACTCCTGATTAAATAAATGTTTTTTTTTTTTTTATTTCATTTTCTAATTGTATTTTCTGTTAGTCGGTCCGATTTGATTACATCAGTCGACCTGCCGCACCCCCACCCTTACCCTCCCCTCCCCCCACCCCACCCACCCACCCAGTGAGTGTGATGAAACAGATCCAGACTGCCCTCCGTTGTGTTGCTGATGCTCTACCGCCCTCTGGTGCTGCAGCAGAGTTACTGACGTTGATGCTCCAGAGTTTCCTGTTTGTTTCCTGATGACGAGAATTATCCATCCATCCATTATCTTCTGCTTTATCCTCTATTAGGGTCGCGGGGGGGGGGGGGGGGGGGTTCCCCATGCCCATCCAGGGGAGAACGTTTCGGGCGCTGGGCAGATACACCAATCTATCACTGGATACACACTCACTCACACAAACACACGCTATATGGGGCAATTTGGAGAATTCAATTGACCTTGATCCATGTTTTTGGACTGTGGGAGGAAACCGGAGAACCCGGAGGAAACCCACGGGGACACGGGGAGAACACGGACACTCCACCCAGATTGGGATTCGAACCGGGAATCCCTAGCGCTGAGAGGAGAACATGCTAGGCTCGCGGGGAGGGGTTCCCCATGCCCATCCAGGGGAGAACAATTCGGGCGCTGGGCAGGTACCCAGGACAGGGTGCCAATCTATCGCTAGGCACACAGACACAAACACACACTATATGGGGCAAATTAGACCATTCAATTGACCTTAAATCCATGTTGCAAGACTTTGGGAGGAAACCCACGGGGAGAACATGGAAACTCCACCCAGATTGGGATTCGAACCTGGATCCCCAGTGATGAGAGGAGAACAAGCTAGGCTCGCGGTGGGGGGTTTCGTTCCCCATGCCCATCCAGGGGAGAACGTTTCGGGCGCTGGGCAGATACACCCAGAACAGGACGCCAATCTATCACTGGACACACACTCACTCACACACACAAGCACACTCTATATGGGGCAATTTGGAGAATTCAATTGACCTTATCTCTGTCCTGGCTTTCCAGATGATGGTGGTCCATTCCAGCTGTAACGGGATGATGGACAGCTCGCACCCCCACGCCGTCCTCTCTCGGCTGGGCGACCAGCGGACGCAAGGTCTGTTCTGCGATGTGACCGTAGTCGTGGAGGACATCAAATTCCACGCCCACCGAAATGTCCTGGCTGCAACCAGCAGATATTTCCACAATGCTTTGACCGCCTGCACCTCCCACACCCCCAACCTGGTCCTGGAGCTTCAAGACCTGAAGTCGGAAGTCTTCGCCACAGTCCTGGACTTCCTTTACTCCTCCAGGTTGTCCGGGACCAGCGATGACAACAAGTCCATCGGGGCCGCTGGGAAAACGTTAGGGATTCCCTTTCTGGAGAAGCTGTTGGAGATTGAAGCATCCGACTCGAGGGTGACGCAATGTCAAGCGTTCCCGAAATCACAGACTTCACACGGCCACACGAAGCTGTCTGAGAACGGTACTCTAAAGAACGAGGCACAGCGCCCCGAGGAACAAGACTGCACCAAAGGTCCACGGATCACGAACGCGTTCTCCATCACTGAGGTTCCGGTCGAGCTGCACTGTAATAATGACCAGGCAGCATCCACCGGGCAACGAGCACTCCCGGAAACGCCGTCTGCGGAGGGGGATTCGGCCGGGGTGGCGCGAATCCACGAACACTCGTACGCTGTAAGCAAAGAGCATCAGCTGGCCGATGTCAACGAGAAGCTACCACACAGTGATCTGAGCGCACTCGGACCTCTGAAGAAGCGCCACCGGGTTTGTAAAGCGCTGGATGAAACCAGTGCCAAGAGTCCCGATCGCAGCCCGGTGGTGCAAAACGGACCCCCCGACTCCACGTCCATGCTGCAGGCCTCAGACTCGGGGACGGATTCGTGTTCCGCCCCGGAGCTGTTGCCTCCGCCTGAGATTTTACCGTCCCAGGAGGCCGACCCGCCGTCGTTGATCCCCGAGGACGTTCCGACGTCGACGACGTACCGGTGCCTGCAGTGTCCCGAGGCCTTCAGCAGCTCGGCGCTTCTCGGCATTCACATGCAGAGTCACAAGAGGCGATTCGTCAGCCATTTGTTTTGCAAGTTCTGCCATAAGAAATTCATTCACCTGAAACGATTACGCAACCACGAGCAGGTGTGCTTAAAAGGGCCGCCTCAGCTAGAGCCCAGGATCAAGGACACTTCGGGCGCTCTAGATCTGCACGATCCCTTCGAGAAATCGGATGCGACCTGCCCCAGTCCTGATCTTGGAGATCCTCCGGCGCTGGACCCCACATTTGCGGCAGAGCCGCCGCAGGACGATTCCGTCAAACCCAACGGCCGCCAACGGTCTTATAAGTGCAGCATGTGCAAACGAGCCTACGTCACGCTGTCCAGCCTGAAAAGGCATGAGAACGTACACTCGTGGCAGAGAGCCTATCCCTGCCATTACTGCAATAAAGTCTTCGCACTGGCCGAATACAGGACGAAGCACGAGATCTGGCACACGGGCGAGCGGCGCTATCAGTGCATCTTCTGCTTAGAGACTTTTCTAACCTACTACATCCTCAGGAACCATCAGAAAGCTTTCCATGGCGTCGATCCCCGTCGGGCCATGAATAAAAACTCCGCCAATGGAAGTTTCAAGGGGGGAAGCTATCCCATCAAACTCTACCGCCTGTTACCCATGAAGTTCCGCAAGAAAACGTACAAAACGTACAGTCAGACTTACTCTGACGTCGCGAGCAGTCCGGAGCTCTCGGGGTCGGCTTTGAGAGACAGCAGTTCAAAGGCCTCCTCACATGAGGGGCATTCAGAGGGCAGCATTAGTGGGCAGTCCTTATTCTCAATGCCGGTGACCTTCATGGCCACGCCCAAGATGGTGGCTTCTGAAGTTCCGCACGTTACCTTCGGACAGCCCTTTGAAAAC
This sequence comes from Corydoras sp. C115, assembly GCA_019802505.1. Classification (NCBI taxonomy): domain Eukaryota; kingdom Metazoa; phylum Chordata; class Actinopteri; order Siluriformes; family Callichthyidae; genus Corydoras; species Corydoras sp. C115. The sequence continues at coordinate 284,463 of JAFMOC010000535.1, read as the reverse complement.
ACGGAGGAACCCTCGGAGAAGAGTGGGACCAAGGAAGGCTTTCAAATCCATACGAACCCTGCGCTCTCAGGTTTTCAGTCCAGTGTTTCGCCCGTTTTCAGTTACGGATACCCAAAGGAAGGTGCGAAGAGACCCCGAAATGACCGAGCTTCCACCCAAATGGGCAGCGAGCCAAATACAGATCTTCCGTTCCTGAATATTCCACCTGTGTGCTCCTTCGAGGGCTTAAGCAAGCTCAGCGAGCTTTCGGCAGCAGCACAAACCATCGAGGCCATGGCCAACCAGCTGCTCCATCCGCTCCCTGAGAGCCAGGGACACAGTGTTCGACCGGACCGGATGACCGAAACGTACATCGCCAAACCAGCCTGTCCTGGACCCTCGCTGGACAATCAGGTCTTGCCGTTGTGCCAGATCACCGTGAAAATTGGCAACGAGGCAATTGTACGTCGCAAGATCAAAGGTTCCAAGCTCTTCCCAAAACGCAAAAAGAAGAGAACCTGGAGGCCCGATGAGGAGCCGTGCAAGCCTCCTCAGGACGGTGTGGCGTTTCCCAATCTGCGATTCCGCCCCGAGGTACCAAGTTCTGTGGCGGAAGACGAGCAATACGAAGACGCCAACGATCCAGAAAATGACAAGCTCTGGCGCCCATATTACTCCTACAAGCCCAAGAAGAAGGGCAAAGGCTTGAGAGCCAGAAAACGAACCAAATCTTTCCATTACTACACCAAGCCGGTGTCTCCCGACCCTGACGACGACTACTCGGCCACGGACTGCAGTCCAGAGCACAGCGTGGGCGCCGAGGGGCTTCCGGAAAGCTCCGAGACGGAGATGGGACCGTCGGGTCCGAAAGAGGATTTCATTTGCCGGCGCTGCGGCCGGTCGTTCTTGACTCCCTCCTCCCTCAACATGCACATCATAAGCTGCCATCAGCCTCGCTGCAAGATCTGTGCCAAGCTGTGCCCCGTGGAGGAACTTCCCAACGTGGACCGGGCCGAGGGCTTCGTCTGTCGCAGTTGCACGGAGGACGGGTCCTGCTTCGACTCGGCCGCCGCGAGTCGGATGTCGAGCTGTGAAAAGCGCTACCGCTGTTCCTACTGCCCGCAGCGGTTTCTGTATCTCGCCACCAAGAAAAGCCACGAGGCCAAACATCTGGAGAAGTTCGGGACGGAGCACAGCTGCCGATACTGCGCCAAAGTGTGCAAGTCGGCGACGCTGCTCAGTCTTCACGAGAGCAAACACCTAGCCAAGGTCAAGGAGGCGCCAGATACCAACCTCATCTCCATCCCCCCCCGTTCTGAGGGCAAGCAGCCGGAGTCTGGCTTCCCTTTTACCCCGAAAGCAGAGATGCTGGACACAGAGCCCAAAATCCACAACAGGGCCTCACCCTCCACCCAGAGAAACATGCCTCCTTTCTCGGCCGATTTGCACAAGAAGATCAAGAAGAGATGCCGTCTCGAAGGGTCCAAAGACGTCCGACTCCGTTTCGAGCCCGAGGAGCAGAACCCGCCCAGGTGTTCGCCGATCGCCCAACTGAACCCATGCGCTCCGTTCCCAGCCGGGATGAGCAAAGCGTCCGTCCCCAAACCCTTAAAGTCGCCCAAGTCTGAGTGGCGCCTGTGCAAAGAGGAACCTTACGACTGATCACAGGTCAGGACATTGGGGAAGCTGGCAATATAAAACCAATGCACTTTGAAACCTGCATACGAAAGTGTTGTTCTGGTCACTTTATAATGATTATAATGTCGTAACGAGTGTTTTTACCGGGTGGCGCCAATGACGTTGGTAGTTTTTCATGTTTTTCTAAACGAGAAGAAGAGATTTTATTTTTCTACGTTATTTCGGAAGTTGGTGACACTCCGCTCGTTGGAAAACGTACCCGCTTTTCTGTCTCGGTTTTATTTATACCCGTTACCAACTCAACTGTTCCAAACCTGCGTGAAGACGTCTCAATACTGGATCCGGACGATGGCAACGACGTCCGTTTAACAGCGGGACTAAACGATCACCGATGAGACCGGAACCGAGGTTCTCCCAGACGAATCTGGGTTTCAATCTGTATAACAATCCAGAAGAGTGTTAGTTTAAAAACCACAGTACAGTTCACTCATGTTTATGTTCATTCTTTAAAAAAAAAAACAATCCACAATAAACTGCATTGTGTGAGACGGTGTGATTGATTATTATTTCCATCCATCCATTATCTTCTGCTTTATCCACTATTAGGGTCACGGGGGGGGTTCCCCATGCTCATCCAGAGGAGAACGTTATGGGCGCTGGACAGATACACCTAGGACAGGACGCCAATCTATCACTGGACACACATTCACTCACACAGACACACTCTATATGGGGCAATTTGGAGAACTGTGGGAGGAAACCGGAGAACCCGGAGGAAACCCCCGTGGACACGGGGAGAACATGGAAACTCCACACAGATGGGGATTCGAACCGGGAATCCCTAGTGCTGAGAGGAGAACATGCTAACCACCATGCCACCCGGCCAGAGTATACGTTCATGCATCCATTATCTTTTGCTTTATCCTCTATTATGGGGGCGGGGAGGGGGGTTCCCCATGTCCATCCAAGGGAGAACGTTTTGGGTGCTGGGCAGATACAACCAGGACAGGACGCCAATCCATCACTGGACACACATTCACTCACACAGATGCACACTCTATATGGGGCAATTTGGAGAATTCCATTGACCTTGATCCATGTTTTTGGACTGTGGGAGGAAACCGGAGAACCTGGAGGAAACCCACGAGGACACGGGGAGAACATGGAAAATCCCAGATTGGGATTCGAACCGGGAATCCCTAGTGCTGAGAGGAGAACATGCTAACCACAAAACCACCGTGCCACTCAGTTTCTATTCATCCATTATCTTCCGCTTTATCCAGAAGATAGAGTGAGAGTGAGTATCCAGTGATAGATTGGCGTCCTGTCCTGGGTGTATCTGCCCAGCGCCCGAAACGTTCTCCCCTGGATGGACATGAAGAAGATAATAAATTAATAAAATATTAATAAAAACAGTTTGTGTTCTATTAAAGTGGGTCACGACTTAATGACCATGAGAACATGTGGGTTCCGGGTTGAGACCAGTTGAGAACCCCTGAATTAAATATCCATCCATTATCTTCCGCTTTATCCTCTACTAGGGTGGTGGGTGGGGGTTCCCCATGCCCAGCCAGGGGAGAACGTTTCGGGCGCTGGGCAGATACACCCAGGACAGGACACCAATCTATCACTGGGCACACACTCACTCACACACACACATATGGGGCAATTTAGAGCAGATAATTCACCTTGAATCCATGTTTTTGGACTGTGGGAGAAAATCAGAGAACCTGGGGGGAACCCACACGGACACTGAGGTCCTAATTCTCACTCTGTATCGTTCAGCACTGCTAAATGGTGGATCCAGCTTCCCAACCCTGTCTGTAACGCTGAGTCACTTAACATCTTTAAGAAACATCTCAAGTGTTTAGCATGTTCTCCCCTCAGCGCTAGGGATTCCTGGTTCGAATCCCAATCTGGGTGGAGTTTCCATGTTCTCCCTGTGTCCGTGTGGGTTTCCTCCGGGTTCTCCAGTTTCCTCCCACAGTCCAAAAAGAATGGATTCAAGGTAAATCGAATGCTCCAAATTTCCCCATATAGTGTCTGTGTGTGTGAGTGAGTGTGTGCCCAGCGATGGATTGGCGTCCTGTCCTGGGTGTGTCTGCCCAACACCCGAAACGTTCTCCACTGGATGGGCATGGGGAACCCCCCGACAAGATAATAATTATCTTCTAATTATCTAATTATAATTATCCAAGATAATGGATGGACTGTATTGGATGACATCATTCAGGTCGGTCATTCATCGGAATTCTTTGTGGTAAGTCATCCATCCGGCGGCACGGTGGCTTAGTGGTTGGCATGTTCGCCTCTCAGCACTATGGATTCCCGGTTCGAATCCCCATCTGGGAGGAGTTTCCATGTTCTCCCCGTGTCTGCATGGGTTTCCTCCGGGTTCTCCGTGGGTTTCCTCCCACAGTCCAAAAACATGGATCAAGTCAATTGAATTCTCAAAATTGCAGGAACATGCTTCTTCAGTGCAGGGATAGGATTACTTTTGCTCTGAAGTCAGGACTTTTTTAAAGCCCCCAGGTTCTGAGAACTCAGGTGGACTCCACCACATTTGCTCTCCTTCCTCAGCCAGTTTGTGCCCAAGAGGGGTGGCATGGTGGCTTAGTGGTTGGCATGTTCTCCCCGTGTCTACGTGGGTTTCCTCCGGGTTCTCCGGTTTCCTCCCACAGTCCAAAAAGAATGGATTCAAGGTAAATCGAATGCTCTAAATTTCCCCATATAGTGTGTGTCTGTGTGAGTGTGTGCCTAGTGATGGACTGGCGCCCTGTCCTGGGGGTTGCAGGGGGGTTCCCCTGCCCATCAAGGAGGTAACATTTTGGGTGCTGGGCAGATACACCCAGGACAGGGTGCCAACACACTAACTCACACAATCTATATGGGGCAATTTTAGATATGCTCAATTTACAGCAGTCGGTTTACCTTGAATCCATGTTTTTGGACTGTGGGAGGAAACCGGAGAACCCGGAGGAAACCCACACGGACACGGGGAGAACATGGAAACTTCACCCAGATGGGGATTCGAACCGGGAATCCCTAGCGCTGAGAGGAGAACATGCTAAACCACTAAACCACCGTGCCAGAATTATTGAGAAATTAATCCTGAATCCTGAATGAATTCTGTTAAGATAGAGAAACTTTAATATTATTATTCTTATAATAATAATTATTATCATGTCACAAGAGTTAACTTAGTGGTTAACACGTCCGCCTCTCTGCGCTGGGGATTCCCGGTTCGAATCCACCAATTTGGGTGAAGTTTGCATGTTCTCCCCATGGCCACGTAGGTTTTCTCCCACAGTCCAAAAATATGGATCTCCAAATTGCCCCATATAGAGTGTGCCTGTGTGAGTGAGTGTGTGTCCAGTGATAGATTGGTGTCCTGTCCTGGGTGTATCTGCCCAGCGCCCGAAACGTTCTCCCTTGGATGGACATGGGGACCCCCCCCCCCCTTTGACCCTAGTAGAGGATAAAGTGGAAGATAATGGATGGATAATGGATCATGTCACAAATCTGCGATCAAGAACAACAAAATTACCAACCAAAAGGACGGTGTGATCACTAAATTGACCACAAGAGGGCAGTAACAGCATGTGTTATTTGTACAGACTTCAAATATTGTCATTGTAAAGGTAGATTTTTCACACGACTACATTCATAATCCATCCATTATCTCCCGCTTTATCCTCTATTAGGGTCGCGGGGGGGGGGGGGTTCCCCATGCCCATCCAGGGGAGAACGTCTCGGGCGCTGGGCAGATAGACCCAGGACAGGGCGCCAATCTATCACTGGGCACACACACTCACACACACAGACTCTATATGGGGCAATTTGGAGAACACAATTGACTTGATCCAAGTTTTTGGACTGTGGGAGGAAACCGGAGAACCCGGAGGAAACCCACGCGGACACGGGGAGAACATGGAAACTCCACCCAAATTGGGATTCGAACCGGGAATCCCTAGTGCTGAGAGAACATGCTAACCATTAAGCAATCACAAACAGCTATGAATAATTGCACTCATGAAAGACTGGACCACACACACACACTCTCTCTCACACACTCACACACACACTTCCGATACCATGGATGGACCAAATTGCTGCTAACATTGTCTACATTGTATAATTGCTGCTGGAAACACTTTGCATTTATAACCATGGAACTATTTTGCACCTTGCGGTTCTCACCACTAGGGGGCCACCTGCACCTGAATGTTTATTGTCCTGTATATTGTCAGTATGTGTTTTTTTGTTGATAATATTTCTACACGTGCACGTTCTGTTGGGTTGTGTAGTTGCTGTTCTGAGTGGAACCTTGTTCATGAAGAACGTCGTTTCGTTCCACAGTGTATTGTTGAAATGACAAATACTTGAATGCTTCATCTGTTTTATTAATGTATTAATGAGCTGTGTTATTATTAGTCTGTACCTAATAAATAATACTATTTATTCATCCATTATCTTTCGCTTTATCCTCTATTAGGGTCACGGGGGGGGGGTTCTTCCCCATGCCCATCCAGTGGAGAACGTCTCGGGCGCTGGGCAGATACACCCAGAACAGGGTGCCAATCTATCACTGGACACACACTCACTCACACAGATCCACACTCTATATGGGGCAATTTGTAGAACTTAATTGACCTTGATACGTTTTTGGACTGTGGGAGGGAACCGAAGAATCCGGAGGAAACCACGCGGACACGGGGAGAACATGGAAACTCCACCCAGATTGGGATTCGAACCGGGAATCCCTAGTGTTGAGAGGAGAACATGCCAAACACTAAGCCTCAGTGCTGCCCTAATACTATTTATGTGTCTGTGTAGAAGTGGTCACCGTTGGCTTTGAGTCGACTCACCCCATGAGTTGAATGATAATGAACTGTAAACCTGTAAGTAGCCTAAGAGTCGACAATGAGTCGACTCACCGTTGAATGATAATGAACCTATGAGTCGCTTTGAGTCGACTCACCGTTAAATGACAATAAACTGTAAACCCGTGTGTAAGTAGCCTAAGAGTCGCTTTGAATCGACTCACCGTTGAATGATAATGAACCTATGAGTCGCTTTGAGTCGACTCACCCTTGAATGATAATGAACTGAATAAGAGTCGGCATTGAGTCGACTCACCGTTGAATGATAATGAACCTATGAGTCGCTTTGAGTCGACTCACCGTTGAATGATAATGAACTGTAAACCTGTGTGTAAGTACCCTAAGAGTCGACAATGAGTCGACTCACCATTGAATGAACCTAAGAGTCGCTTTGAATCGACTCACCGTTGAATGATAATAAACTTAACCTGTGTGTAAGTAGCCTAAGAGTTGGATGATAATG
>JAFMOC010000535.1:237500-275000 GCA_019802505.1 Corydoras sp. C115 | reverse complement strand
ACTGAACTACCACACCCAAACTTAAACAATGTTATAGATATAGATCATTTTTGGGTCATTTTGCAGACGCTTTTATCCAATGTGACTTCCAAATATCCCAACTTGATGGTTGGGGTCAGAGCACAGTGTAGATACAGCACCCTGGAGCAATGAGGGTTAAGGGTCTGGCACAAAGACCCATATTGGTAACTTCAGTAGACCTGGGATTTGAACCCCCAACCTTCAGATTGATAGCCCCTTACCCTAACGACTGAACTACCACAGCCTCAAACGTATACCGTGGTATAGATATGAACACCCGCCCGAAAACATTTACATTTGCTCATTTAGCAGATGCTTTTATCCAAAGTGACTTTCAAACATCCCAACTCGGTTGGGGTCAAAACACAGGGTTGGTACAGCACCCCTGGAGCAATGAGGGTTAAGGGTCTTGCTCAAGGACCCACATTGGTAACGTATACGTGTATATGTACATATATGTGTGTGTGTGTGTGTGTGTGTGTGTGTGTGTGTGTGTGTGTGTGTGTGTCACTACATGAATGGATTAAATGCGCAGGACAAATTCCTCTGTGTGTGAGCACTGTAAGCAAAATAGATCACTTTATCACTGTAAAATCATTTTTATATATTTTATATACTTGCAAATCTTTACAAGCATTAATACGCTTATGGGTCATGGACACACTACACACACGCTCACTATGCAAACTTTATGACGCAGTTGTATTTATACTTTAATGATTGCTTATAATGGGATATTAAGATTGTAAGGTGTTGATATAAGAGTAACCGTATTATTTTATATATATATATATATATATATGGGCGGCACGGTGGCTTAGTGGTTAGCACGTTCTCCTCTCAGCACTAGGGATTCCCGGTTCGAATCCCCATCTGGGTGGAGTTTCCATGTTCTCCCCGTGTCCGCGTGGGTTTCCTCCGGGTTCTCCGGTTTCCTCCCACAGTCCAAAAACATGGATCAAGTCAATAGAGTTATCCAAATTGCCCCATATAATGTGTGTATGTGTCTGTGTCTGTGTGAGTGTGTGCCCAGCGATGGATTGGCGCCCTGTCCTGGGTGTGTCTGCCCAGCGCCCGAGACGTTCTCCCCTGGATGGGCATGGGGAACCCCCCCGCGACCCTAATATATAGGACAAAGCGGAAGATAATTTTGTATATATATATACACACACACACACACACACACAAGTGTGTAAAGGCTTCATGTATGTATGTATGAGGACGTTAGATTATGTTAGGTGGTGTATGAATTATGTGTATGTTGTATATAAGATGGTATAATCTTTAGTAGCATTATTAATGTCTTAAAATCTTTAATTGGTTAAATATATTTTATGAGAGTTTATTAGAGTAAGGAGCGAATATGAGCGTACGAGAGAATACAGTCTGTAGTGTATGAGGGTATGAATCACTCAGAACCGGAATGAAACATAGAGAAGAGAAATTCAGCAGTAACTTGCGAAATTCAGCGCACAGGAAGTCAAACTGCTGCCTTAATCACCAAAACATATCTCATGCTATCCCACAGAAACAGAGTGTGTTCATGAACCCGCCGCTTACGCAACTCTCGCTCGTCCCGCCAATGCTGCTGGATCGCGTGCTCGCAGGATGTTTCTGTAGCCATACAGAAAAGCTGGGATACTCAGCGAGGCCGTGAACTAGATCTCAGGGTCGGCATGGGTTTGCACGTTTGTAAGAAGCCCGACACGTTTACGGTACGAATAAACTCCACAGGGCTCCATCCTCAATTCAGTCCTGAATTATTCATTCATTCATTCATTATCTCCCGCTTTATCCTCTATTAGAGTCGCGATGGGGTTCCCCATGCCCATCCAGGGGAGAAGGTTTAGGGCGCTGGGCAGATACACCCAGGACAGGACACCAATCTATCGCTGGGCACACACTCAGACCCACACACGAACTATACACTCTATATGTGGCAATTTTTGGAGAACTCTTGATCCATGTTTTTGGACTGTGGGAGGAAACCGGAGAACCCGGAGGAAACCCACGCGGACACGGGGAGAACATGGAAACTCCACCCAGATGGGGATTCGAACCGGGAATCCCTAGTGCTGAGAGGAGAACATGCTAAACCACTAAGCCACCGTGCCACGTGTTTCATATTATAGTATTCATTCATTATCTCCCGTTTTATCCTCTATTAGGGTCGCGGTGGGGTTCCCCATGCCAATCCAGTGGAGAACGTTTCGGGCGCTGGGCAGATACACCCAGGACAGGGCGCCAATCTATCGCTGGGCACACACTCACTCACACAGACATACTCTATATGGAGAAATTTTTGGAGAACTCCATTGACTTGATCCATGTTTTTGGACTGTGGGAGGAAACCGGAGAACCCGGAGGAAACCCACGCAGACACGGGGAGAACATGGAAACTCCACCCAGATGGGGATTCGAACCGGGAATCCCTAGAGCTGAGAGGAGAACATGCTAACCACTAAGCCACCGTGCCGCCAGCAATGAATTAAATACGAAGAAAAAATTATTAGGGGAACAGGTGTCAAAAACGTTAGTATTTTGTCGTAAATCATAAGCTGGAATGACTATTGAGATTTTCTTCTTAAGTTTGCAAGACTTTCCGGAGGGAGTTTTATTATTGTGGTGCATCTGCACAGGAAATAAATCTCAAGTTATTATTTTTAATAATAAAAAAATGCATTTGAGTTTAAGTCTATTATTTCAAAGTTACATAATGTTTTATATATAAATGATTCATTTATGAAATCTGATTTATATAGACCGTGTCTGCGTGGGTCTCATCTGGGTTCTCCGGTTTCCTCCCACAGTCCAAAAACATGGATCAAGGTCAATTGAATTCTCCAAATTGCCCCATATAGAGTGTGTGTGTGAGTGAGTGTGTGATCAGAGATAGATTGGCGCCCTGTCCTGGGTGTATCTGCCAAGCGCCCGAAACGTTCTCCCCTGGATGGGCATGGGGAACCCCCCCCACCCACGACCCTACTAGAGGATAAAGCGGAAGATAATGGATGGATGGATTTATATAGACACCAGCTTGTTTTTTTTATAAAAAGCACAATAGGAATACAGCACAAGGTCAGCTAAGTGCAGTGTGTGTGCGCGTGTGTGCGTGTGTGTGTGTGTGTGTGTGTGTGTGTGTGTGTGTGTGTGTGTGTGTGTATGTGTATTATAAACATTACTTTGAGGGCTTCACCTGGATGAGGGCTCATCCCCCACCAGGTTTTAAAAGTTGCTGATAATAATCTTTAAATGGTGGTTTGGGACGTGTCCACAGTACACTGATAATGCTGTTTAGGTGCAGGATATAATAATTATAAGGAACACGGTTTGGGCCGGCGGCACGGTGGCTTAGTGTTTAGCACGTTCTCCTCTCAGCACTAGGGATTCCCGGTTCGAATCCCCATCTGGGTGGAGTTTCCATGTTCTCCCCGTGTCTGCGTGGGTTTTCTCCGGGTTCTGCGGTTTCCTCCCACAGTCCAAAAAAGTTCTCCAAAGTTCTCCAAATTGCCCCATATAATGTATGTATGTGTGAGTGAGTGTGTGAGTGAGTGTGTGTCCAGTGATAGATTGGCGTCCTGTCCTGGGTGTATCTGCCCAGCGCCCGAAACGTTCTCCCCTGGATGGGCATGGGGAACACCACCGCGACTCTAATAGTGGATAAAGCGGGAGATAATGGATGAATGAATGAATGAATGGTTTGGGCCTCACAATGAGCCGTAAACAGGGCTTGTGGATTGAGACGTCCAGAGTGGGGCTAATGATTGTGGTTATACGCACTAGGTAGTACGGGGTGCTGAAAAAAATCGATTCGTCAATGAATCGCGATTCTTAGTCCAGAACCGGGAATCCCTAGCGCTGAGAGGCGAACGTGCTAACCACTATGCCACCGTGCCGCCACTCTGCTGATTTTAATTTAGTGCAATTCTATTTTTATATAAATATAAAATACAAAAGATTTGATACAGGACGGAACCTGAAAGTATTCATTCATTCATTCATTCATTCATTCATTATCTCCCGCTTTATCCTCTACCAGGGTCGCGGTGGGGATCCCCATGCCCATCCAGGGGAGAACGTCCCGGGCGCCGGGCAGATACACCCAGGACAGGGCGCCAATCCATCGCCGGGCACACAATCACACACACTCTATATGGGGCAATTTAGAGAACTCAATTAACTTGATCCATGTTTTTGGACTGTGGGAGGAAACCGGAGAACCCGGAGGAAACCCACGCGGACACAGGGAGAACATGGAAACTCCACCCAGATGGGGATTCGAACCGGGAATCCCTAGCGCTGAGAGGCGAACGTGCTAACCACTAAGCCACCGTGCCGCCCCCTGAAAGTATTGTTTTAAATAAATGTTCTGTTTGTTTACATCGTCGTTTCATCTCGTCAATCACATCATTCATTCATTCATTCATTATCTCCCGCTTTATCCTCTATTAGGGTCGCGGTGGGGTTCCCCATGCCCATCCAGGGGAGAACGTTTCGGGCGCTGGGCAGATACACCCAGGACAGGGCGCCAATCTATCACTGGACACACACTCACTCACACAAACACACTCTATAGGGGGCAATTTGGAGAACTCAATTGACTTGATCCATGTTTTTGGACTGTGGGAGGAAACCCACACGGACACGGGGAGAACATGGAAACGCCACCCAGATGGGGATTCGAACCGGGAATCCCTAGTGCTTCAATCACATCGTTGAAACAAAATATAAAAAGCATTTAAATTGAAAAAAATGGTTTCTAAATCGAAAACGGTTTCTGAATCGAATCGTGAGCTCAAAAATCGGAATCGAATCGAATCGCCACACACCGAGAGATTCGCACCCCTACTAGGTAGTGAATGAAGTGTGCTCGGGGACACGGCGGCATTGTGTTAGGATTATTCCTTTAATGAAGCGGAAGTGTGTAGGTCATGATACCTTCAGGGTGAACTGAGGATCCTGTTGTTGCAGCTCTGTAGGGATTTGTGTGTCGTCAGTGTGCAGGCTGTTGAAATCTGCTCACACTGGATTGAGAGGAACGGTGGAGTCGGGGGAGGCTTGTGTTGCATGCTTCTTTTTGTGTCATACTGTTTGAGTTTGTAGGAATGTTATGAATGACACTTGGACGGAATGAGTAAATGGCTGTGGAGACCGGGTGTGAATGAGTCGTCGGTTCATTCATGAACTCACACCACAGTTTCACTATGATCGAGAGGAAGCGCAGTAAACCCACCATGTCTTACACTGTCCAGCTATTACTGTTTACAAGTCAAAATGAACACTCATAATGACATGCTTACTACACCACAAACAGCTCACAGAAATAACATGTCTGCTAATGAGACATCACCGAGAAACCGACTCGGCTACATCTGGCTCATCTGGCCTGATTAAAAAAAGCTGTGATAATTAAAAAGCTGTGTAACAATACACAATTCAAGCCTCAATATTCACCGGGTTCTCCAATCTCCATCCATCCATCCATTATCTCCCGCTTTATCCTCTATTAGGGTTGCGGGGGGTGGGGGGGGGTTCTTCATGCCCAACCAGGGGAGAACATCCCAGGCAGACACACCCAGGACAGGGCGCCAATACATCACTGGGCACACTCTCACTCACTCACACAGACACACTCTATATGGGGCAATTTGGAGAACTCAATTGACTTGATCCATGTTTTTGGACTGTGGGAGGAATCCGGAGAACCCGGAGGAAACCCACGTGGACACGGGGAGAACATGGAAACTCCACCCAGATTGGGATTCGAACCGGGAATCCCTAGTGCTGAGAGGAGAACATGCTAAACACTAAGCCACCGTGTCACCCGTTCTCCAATTTCGTCCATGTAAATGAAATGCTCTAAATTGCCCCATATAATGTGTGTCTTGGGCAGCACGGTGGCTTAGTGGTTAGCCCGTATGTCCAGTGATAGATTGGCGTCCTGTCCTGGGTGTATCTGCCCAGCGCCCGAAACGTTCTCCCCTGGATGGGCATGGGGAACCAACCCCCCCGCGACTCTAATAGAGGATAACGCGGAAGATAATGTTTACACGTGATTCGGGTGTTCAGCATGTTCTCCTCTCAGCGCAAAGTAGTAGGAAAATCATGTATTATATATCCATACCATGGTCGCTTAGTGTTTAGCATGTTCTCCTCTGAGCACTAGGAATTCCCGGTTCGGATCCCAATCTGGGTGGAGTTTCCATGTTCTCCCCGTGTCCCTGTGGGTTTCCTCCGGGTTCTCCGGTTTCCTCCCACAGTCCAAAAACAAGGATCGAGTAAATTGAATTCTCCAAATTGCCCCATATAGAGAGTGTCTGTGTGAGTGAGTGTGTGTCCAGTGATAGATTGGTGTCCTGTCCTGGGTGTATCTGCCCAGCGCCCGAAACGTTCTCCCCTGGATGGGCATGGGGAACCCCCCCGCGACCCTAATAGAGGATAAAGCAGAAGATAATGGATGGATGGACTGTGTGTCTTTTATTTTTCTTAAAAGACTTGTTAATGCTCAGTTAAAGCCTTTTATGGATATATTCACAACAGCATGATGAACCTACAGTCTGATTCAGAGACTCATTCATTCATTATCTTCCTCATCTTCCTCTTAATCCTCTACCAGGGTCATGGGGTGGGTTCCCCATCCTCCATTTCCCCAACCAGAGGAGAACTTTTCGGGCGCTGGGCAGATACCCCCAGGACAGGGCGCCAATCTATCGCTGGGTACGCTCACTCACCCAGACACACTCTATATGGGGCAATTTAGAGCATTTCATTTACTTTGAATCCATGTTTATGGACTGTAGTAGGAAACTGGAGAACCCGGCAGACACCTACACGAATCCAGGGAGACTCCATCCAGATTGGGATTCAAACCCGGACCCTTAGAGATATGAACTCGCTAACCACTAAGCCACGTTTCGCCCAGACACCTCGTTAAACGACGATAAATGATGATCTTTTGCTCATTAATTAGTAATATAGGGAGAATTAGGATTGGATTGTAGTTGTTTTCGCCCCGTTTTCCTGAGCGGTGTTCTGCTTTAGCACCTGATATGCAGCACACATGCCACTGTTGTTTAAAGAAACCACACGTTACAAATTATTAACAATGGTTCTGTTAATATTTTCATATTCAAATCATGTCCGGGGTTCAAAATAAAGGGCCGTGCTGTTTGGGCTTTATCGTTAAGTAGGTCCCCATGCATTGTTTTAACCTCTGCACACACAACATGTTTCACTATCCATAAGATCCACAGAGCTAAAAATAAATAACATTTTATTTCACATTATTTATTCAGGGCGGCACGGTGGTTTAGTGCTTAGCACGTTCTCCTCTCAGCACTAGGGATTCCCGGCTCGAATCCCCATCTGGGTGGAGTTTCCATGTTCTCCCCGTGTCCGTGTGGGTTTCCTCCGGGTTCTCCGGTTTCCTCCCACAGTCCAAAAACATGGATCAAGTCAATTGAATTCTCCAAATTGCCCCCTATAGAGTGTGTGTGTGTGTGTGAGTGTGTGCCCAGTGATAGATCGCACCCTGTCCTGGGTGTATCTGCCCAGCGCCCGAGACACTCCTTCCCCCCGTGACCCTAATAAAGAGGAAGATAATGGATGGCTGGACTTAAAAATGAGAACACCACAAGTCAGTAGTTAAGTCAATCCCAATCTGGGTGGAGTTTCCATGTTCTCCCCGTGTCCGCATGGGTTTCCTCCAGGTTCTCCGGTTTCCTCCCACAGTCCAAAAACATGGATCAAGTCAATTGAGTTCTCCAAATTGCCCCATATAGAGTGTGTCTGTGTGAGTGAGTGTGTGCCCAGTTATAGATTGGCGCCCTGTCCTGGGTGTATCTGTCCAGCGCCCGAGACGTTCTCCCCTGGATAGACCCTAGCAGAGGATAAAGCGGAAGTTAATGGATGGATTTTATGATTTAAAATAATGTGATGCACTCAGAGTTTTGTGTTATTGTAAATAATGTCACGGCTGGACCAACAGCTCAGCCAATCAAATGTATTGTATGTTGTATGCTTTTAATTTCATTTTGTTCTTCTATTGTACATTGTCCTTTTGTACCTTGAAAGGCGCTTATAATTATTCATTTATTCATTATCACCCGCTTTACACTCACTCACACAGACACACTCTATATGGGGCAATTTGGAGAACTCAATTAACTTAATCCATGTTTTTGGACTGTGGGAGGAAACCGGAGAACCCGGAGAAAACCCACACGGACACGGGGAGAACATGGAAACTCCACCCAGATGGGGATTTGAACCAGGAATCCCTAGCGCTGAGAGAAGAACATGCTAAACACTAAACCACCGTGCCGCCTCATTGAAAATATAAATAGCTCACTATATATATTATTTTATATTATTTATATTAATCTGTGTTTTATGATGGGTGGCATGGTAGCTTAGTGGTTGGCATGTTCTCCTCTCAGCTCTAGGGATTTCCGGTTCGAATCCCAATCTGGGTGGAGTTTCCATGTTCTCCCCGGGTCCGTTCTCGTCTTCAGTGATCCTGATCGTTATAGAGGGGGTAGAAGCTTTTACACACATCCTAGTTCTTTAGTTCTTCATTAAACTGACTGGTGTCTTCTTCACCTGTAGTTGAATTGCCTCCACCCATCCTCTTGATGGCAGAAGTATTAGTTCCTCAATGTCTTCCTTATACCGTACAACTATATCCCCAGGAGAGGTCAACACTTCCCTATACTTACAACAGGTTGTGAGGTGTCATCAAATGGTTTGCCAGAAGTTCTTTGAAGCCACCTGGTCATGCTGTTCCATGGGTTCTCTGAACTCTTCAGTCTTTTCATCTGTACGTTTGGTTGCAGCTCTTTGAGGTAATTGAGGCATCTCACCTTAATCTCGCATCTCAAAGAGTTTCTTTTAGAACTTCCCAAACACCTGAAACTGAGTGATCAGGTTCTTTAAACCACATTCTCCTCTGTTGTCGTTGGTGTAATGATAAATTGATGTTCTGGGTCTTTTGATTATCCCTGCACTTGTCTCCAGCCTTGGGGCTGTGGACACATCGAGATGGTGGTTGGTGAGAGTCTGTGGTCCTTGTGTTTTTGGTGTGATGCTTATTAGTGGCGGTTAAAGGCTTTTGTCTGTTTGATTGAAGACATCTTTCCTGGATTGATCACACTAACCTGTATTGGTTATGAATCAGTCTGTTGTTTTTCCCACCCAAAAACTGTAGGTGCCAAGGTCAGTGCTAAGCGGACATTTATTATATAATATCATATAATATAGGGCGGCATGGTGGCTTAGTGGTTTGCACGTTCTCCTCTCCGCACTAGGGATTCCTGGTTCAAATCCCCATCTGGGTGGAGTTTCCATGTTCTCCCCATGTCTGCGTGGGTTTCCTCCCACAGTCCAAAATGGATCAAGGTCAATTAAATTTTCCAAATTGCCCAAATGGACTGTGTTTGTGTGTAAGTGTGAGCCCAGTGATAGATTGGTGTCCTGTCCTGGGAGTTTCTTCACAGCGCCCGAAACATTCTTCACTGGATGGGCATGGAGAACTCCCCCGTGACCCTAATAGAGGATAAAGCAGAAGATAATGGAAGGATGGATGTAATATAATATAAAGTGGACAACATGATGGCTTTGTGGTCAGCACCTTCACCTCTCAGTGCTGGGGATCCAAGTTCAAATCCCGATCTGGTTGGAGTTTCCATGTTCTCCATGTCTGCGTGGGTTTCCTCCGTTTTCTGTAGTTGCCTAGTTTCCACAGTCCAAAAACATGGATTTAGGCTGAAATGGCTGTGAGTGAGTGTGTGCCCAGCTATAGATATGCACCCTGTCCTGGGTGTATCTGCCCACTGCCTGAAATGTGCTCCCCTGGATGGCCATGAGGAACCCCCCCATGACTCTAACCCCCCCCCCATGACATGAATCTAACGTGATGATGATGATGTGACGGTGATGATGATGATGACAACAGTAGTTATGATGAAGGTGATGGTGACTGTGATGATGAGGATGATGATAACAATAGTAATGATAATGGTGCCAGTGACTGTGATGATGATGATGATAACAATAGTAATGACAATGGTGCCAGTGACTGTGATGATGATGATGATGATGACAACAGTAGTAATGATAATGGTGCCAGTGACTGTGACGATGATGATGATGATGATGATGATGACAACAGTAGTAATGATAATGGTGCCAGTGACTGTGATGATGATGACGATGACGATGATGATGATGATGATGATGATGATGACAACAGTAGTAATGATAATGGTGCCAGTGACTGTGATGATGATAATGATGATGATGATGATAACGATAACAACAGTAGTAATGATAATAGTGCCAGTGACTGTGATGATGATGATGATGATGATGATAACGATAACAACAGTAGTAATGATAATGGTGCCAGTGACTGTGATGATGATGATGGTGATGATGATGATGATGATGACAGTAGTAATGATAATGGTGCCAGTGACTGTGATGATGATGATGGTGATGGTGATGATGACAGTAGTAATGATAATGGTGCCAGTGACTATGATGATGATGATGATGATAATGATGATGATAACAGTAGTAATGATAATTGTGCCAGTGACTGTGATGATGATGATGATGATGATGATGATGATGATGATGATGATGATGATAACAACAGTAGTAATGATAATGGTGCCAGTGACTGTGATGATGATGGTGATGATGATGATGATGATGATGGTGATGATGATGATGGTGATGATGATGACAACAACAGTAGTAATGATAATGGTGCCAGTGACTGTGATGATGATGGTGATGATGATGATGATAACGATAACAACAGTAGTAATGATAATGGTGCCAGTGACTGTGATGATGATGATGATGATGATGACAGTAGTAATGATAATGGTGCCAGTGACTGTGATGATGATGGTGATGATGATGATAACAACAGTAGTAATGATAATGGTGCCAGTGACTGTGATGATGATGATGATGATGGTGATGATGATGATGACAGTAGTAATGATAATGGTGCCAGTGACTGTGATGATGATGATGGTGATGGTGATGATGACAGTAGTAATGATAATGGTGCCAGTGACGATGATGATGATGATGAGGATAACAGTAGTAATGATAATTGTGCCAGTGACTGTGATGATGATGATGATGATGATGATGATAACAACAGTAGTAATGATAATGGTGCCAGTGACGGTGATGATGATGATGATGATGGTGATGATGATGATGACAACAACAGTAGTAATGATAATGGTGCCAGTGACTGTGATGATGATGGTGATGGTGATGATGATAATGACAGTAGTAATGATAATGGTGCCAGTGACTGTGATGATGATGGTGATGATGATGATGATGATGATGATGATGATGGTGATGACGATGACAACAACAGTAGTAATGATAATGGTGCCAGTGACTGTGATGATGATGATGATGGTGATGATGATGATGACAGTAGTAATGATTTGTATTTGTATTTATTGTATTTGAGGATGGTGGTAGTAGTGACGATAATGATAATGTTGATGTGATGATGATGATGACGATGGTAGTGGTGATGATGATGGTGGTGCCATTGACTGTGTGCATGTCACTGTGCACAATGTGATGATGATGATGATGATATTGCTGACGACGACGATTATGGTGGTGATGATGATAATAATGGTGATAGTGGTGGTGGTGATGATGATGATGATAATGACGGTAGTGGTGATGGTGATGATGATAATAATGATGATGATGGTGATGATGATGGTGGTGGTGGTGCTTAGTTTGAGACCCTTTTTGGTCTCAATACATAAAAAACGTCTGTTTGCCCCAACTGAGAATCAAACCCAGGACCAGTTTGCTGTGTGGTGAGGGCACTAACCACTTTGCCAGCACCCTGTGAGACCAAGCACAAGCACTAACATTTGGACACTCATTAATGCCAAACACCGATACGAGTGGTTATTAACACCGTTATCAGATCAGAGCGGCAGTATTACAAATGTATAAAGATTACAGATTAAGAGTCTTTATGTTTGTACTGGCATCACTCTTTTGCTTTGCTTACACTTCCGTTGCTATACATGCAGTGGCACACACTCATTCCCACCAGACTGCACCTGTGTGTGTGTGTGTGTGTGTGTGTGTGTGTGTGGCTTCAGGGTATTGGTTGCTTGTCACAGACTCCCCACAGCTTTACTGCTGGGAGTTTTTGCTGGAGGTGTATCTATAATCTAATGCCCTGTGTGTTGCCATTATAAAGGAAGTCGGAACTGAATGTCAAACGATCGGTGTCTTTATTTAGAGTACTGAGAGTGCACCACTGAGAGTGCACCACTGAGAGTGCACCACTGAGAGTGCACCACTGAGAGTGCACCGCTTAGAGTGCACCGATGAGAGTGCACCACTTAGAGTGTACCATTGAGAGTGCACCACTGAGAGGGCACCACTGAGAGGGCACCATTGAGAGTGCACCAGTGAGAGTGCACCAGTGAGAGTGCACCAGTGAGAGTGTACCACTGAGAGTGCACCACTGAGAGTGCACCACTGAGAGTGCACCACTGAGAGTGCACCACTGAGAGTGCACCACTGAGAGTGCACAACCATTGAGAGTGCACCACCATTGAGAGTGCACCACCATTAAGAGTGCACCACCACTGAGAGTGCACCACCACTGAGAGTGCACCACCACTGAGAGTGCACCACCACTGAGAGTGCACCACTGAGAGTGCATCACCACTGAGAGTATACTACTGGTAGTGTACAAAGAGTGCACTATTAAAAGAGTAGTGTTCCATATTTTTGGACTGTGGGAGGAAACCGGAGAACCCGGAGGAAACCCACGCAGACACGGGGAGAACATGGAAACTCCACCCAGATTGGGATTTGAACCGGGACTCCCTAGTGCTGAGAGGAGAACATGCTAACTACTAAGCCACCGTGCCGCCCTGTGTGTGTGTGTGTGTGTGTGTGTGTGTGTGTGTGTGTGTGTGTGTGTAGTAATTGAACAACTTACAAATCATGTCATCGTTATTTCTGGAGAAAATGGAGCAGACTTATTGATTTAATTCATAACACTTGTTTTGTAACGTGTGTGAGTGTGTGTGTGAGAGTGTGGTGTGTGTGTGAGAGTGTGGTGTGTGTGTGAGAGTGTGGTGTGTGTGTGTGTGTGTGTGTGTGTGTGTGAACATGCACAAGTTTCTGAATCAGTGTTTGGTTGGAAGTAGCAGAGCATGCTGGGAGGAAGTTGACACTTCTCGCCTTTAACCACATCTTACACTTTAGTGCACTTTGATACAGTCGTGCATGTGCACTCACATAAAGATAAGTTTGTAAAATGAAACGAGGCTTCACATGTTAATTAAATCTCGTTAGTGCATCCGTAATAAACTGCAGGTTACCACGAGAGGGAAACGAAAATGTGATTGGCCGGTTCATCGGCACTTTTTTGAGTTTGATTTGAGGTGTGCATTTAATTATTGTTTTGATAGACGATTGTGGTTGTGTGGTGATGCTGGTGGAGGGGGGCGGAGCAATACTCAAACTACAGCTGTAATAGACTGGTGTCGCACGAGGGTTGGAGACCATTACAGCTGTATTAAAGACTGTTTCTTTTGGGAGACATCCAGTCGTGGACCAAACCTCGTTACAAGGATCAAAAATGGGCTTCTTGCTTCTTTTAGGTGTCATCAGGTTCTTTAAGGTGTCCTCAGATCTTCATCAGATGTTAATGAGAACTCATTAGTGGAGAACGTCCATTTGTAACTGCAGGTTACCACGGGAGGGAAATGAAAATTTGATTGGACGGTTCAGCGGGGACGTTGGCGAGCGACGTCCTCATTCGTGGACCAACCCTCGTTACAAGGATCAAACATGGGCTTCTTGCTTCTTTAAGGTGTCATCAGGTTCTTTAAGATGTCCTTAGATCTTCATCAGATGTTAATGAGAACTCCATTAGTGGAGAACGTCCATTTGTAACTGCAAAATTTGATTGTCTGGTTCATCTGCATTTAATTATTGTTTGATAGATGATTGTGGTTGTGCAGTGAAGCTGGGGGCGGGGGGGCAGATCAGTACTCAAACTACAGCTGTAATGGACTGGTGTCGCTTGAGGGTTGGGGACCGGAGACAGGATTTTTCCCAAAAGAATCTGATTAGGGAGACTGATTAACGCACCTGACCCGGGTCCGTCAGATGGTGTGTGCAGCTTTGTGATATACATCACATACCGCGGGGCGAGAGGTTCCATGGACCTGACAGGAGCGGGGACGTTGGCGAGGGACACCAGACCATTAGAGCTGTAGTTTGAGTGTGATTTGAAATTTTCTGTATTAAAGCCTGTTTCTTTTGGGAGACATCCGGTCTCCGGTCCTCATTCGAGGACCAAACCTCGTTACAAGGATCAAACATGGACTTCTTGCTTCTTTAAGTGTCATCAGGTTCTTTAAGATGTCTTCAGATCTTCATCAGATGTTAATGAGAACTCATTAGTGGAGAACGTCCATTTGTAACTGCAGGTTACCACGAGAGGGAAAGGAAAATTTGGTTAGCCGGTTCATCAGCATTTAATTATTGTTTTGCTGGAGGATTGATGTTGGATTATGAACCTTGTTACAAGGATCAAACATGGGCTTCTTGCTTCTTTAGGTGTCATCAGGTTCTTTAAGATGTCCTCAGATCTTCATCAGATGTTAATGAGAACTCATTAGTGGAGAACGTCCATTTGTAACTGCAGGTAACCACGAGAGGGAAATGAAAATTTGATTGGCCGGTTCATCTGCATTTTTGAATTTGATTTGAGGTGTGCATTTAATTATTGTTTTGATGGAGGATTGTGGTTGTGTGGTGATGCTGGTCCACCTGATCCAGCTTCGTCTGATGGTGTGTGCAGCTTTATAAGCTGTGACATCACATACCGCGGGACGAGAGGTTACATGGACCTGATGGGAGCGGGGACGTTGGCGAGGGACACCATCCCATTACAGCTGTACTAAAGCCTGTTCCTTTTGGGAGACATCCGGTCGCCGGTCCTCATTCGTGGACCAACCCTCGTTACAAGGATCAAACATGGGCTTCTTGCTTCTTTAAGTGTCATCAGGTTCTTTAAGATGTCCTCAGATCTTCATCAGGTGTTAATGAGAACTCATTAGTGGAGAACGTCCATTTGTAAGTGCAGGTTACCACGAGAGGGAAATGAAAATGTGATTGGCCGGTTCATCACCATTTTTTTTAGTTTGATTTGAGGTGTGCATTTATAATCTGTGACATCACATACCGCGGGACGAGAGGTTCCATGGACCTGACGGGAGCGGGGACGTTGGCGAGGGACGCCAGACCATTACAGCTGTATTAAAGACTGTTTCTTTTGGGAGACATCCGGTCTCCGGTCCTCATTCGTGCCCAACCCTTGTTACAAGGATCAAACATAGGCTTCTTGCTTCTTTAAGTGTCATCAGGTTCTTTAAGATGTTCTCAGATCTTCATCCATGGAACTGCCAGAGCACTGTGGCTACGACGACTGGTCAGAACCTGGATTGCTGTTGTACTGACGTTGCAGGACGGCCTCACTGGACACCTGATCACTCCGCAATCTCCGCACTGATGATCTCAAGGAAGATGAGTCTTGGTCCTCCCAAGCTTTCTTCCTAAAAAAAAAAAGCAACAGAGCATGGAGTTTTTTCTTGCCACTGTTGCTTCGGCTTGCTCTTTGGTAGTTCAGGCTTATTACACTGTTAAGCTGGTCTGTGACAATGTCCTGCTGGAAAAACCGCACTTGAACTTAACCTGCCCAGCGATAGATTGGCGTCCTGTCCTGGGTCTATCTACCCGGCGCCCGAGACGTTCTCCCCTGGATGGGCATGGGGAACCCCACAGCGTCCCTAATAGAGGATAAAGCGGAAGATAATGAATGAATGAATGAACTTAACCTTGGGGGTGGCACAGTTGCTTAGTGGTTAGCATGTTCTCCTCTCAGCGCTAGGGATTCCCGGTTCGAATCCCCATCTGGGTGGAGTTTCCATGTTCTCCCCGTGTCCGTGTGGGTTTCCTCCGGGTTCTCCGGTTTCCTCCCACAGTCCAAAAACATGGATCAAGTCACTTCATTCATTCATTATCTCCCGCTTTATCCTCCATTAGGGTCGCGGTGGGGTTCCCCTTGCCCATCCAGGGGAGAACGTCTCGGGCGCTGGGCAGATAGACCCGGGACAGGGCGCCAATCCATCGCTGGGCACACACTTACTCACACAGACACACTCTATATGGGGCAATTTGGAGAATTCAATTGACTTGATCCATGTTTTTGGACTGTGGGAGGAAACCGGAGAACCCGGAGGAAACCCACGCAGACACGGGAAGAACGTGGAAACTCCACCCAGATGGGGATTCGAACCGCGAATCCCTAGCGCCGAGAGGCGAACGTGCTAACCACTAAGCCACCGTGCCGCCGGATCAAGTCAATTGAGTTCTCCAAATTGCCCCATATAGAGTGTGTCTGTGTGAGTGAGTGTGTCCAGTAATAGATTGGCACCCTGTCCTGGGTGTATCTGCCCAGTGCCCGTAACGTTCTCCCCTGGATGGGCATGGGGAACCCCCCCGCGACCCTAATATAGGATAAAGCGGAAAATAATGGATGAATGAATGGAACTCAACCTTGGCTCAGGTAAGGCTTTCTGATGGAGACCAGAAGGTTATGATTAAATATCAGCTGGTCTCTGATTAGACGTTGTCCACGACGTTTGGAAATCAAAGAACAACTAATATACCACAGATCCACCACCATGCTTTACAGTGGAGGCAGGCGGCTGCCGTCTGTTTTCTCTGTAGGTCAGTAGATTTACATCCTCTCCTTTACGGAACTAACGAGGAGAATTCCTCCTGTGTGTCACCTCAATAATATACCTCACGTAAATAGGAAGTAGTGGCTGATCACATGACCCAGTTGCTCAGGTGACCTTTCAAGCAGAAGGTCTAAATAGGAATGACCTCGTTTGATTTTTTAGTATCTGTTTCCCTGGGGGCGGAATGGTGGCTTAGTGGTTAGCATGTTCTCCTCTCAGCGCTAGGGATTCCCGGTTGGAATCCCAATCTGGGTGGAGTTTCCATGTTCTCCCCGTGTCTGCGTGGGTTTCCTCGGGGTTCTCCGGTTTACTCCCACAGTCCAAAAACATGGATTCAAGGTCAATTAAATGCTCTAAATTGCCCCATATAAAGTAAAGTAAGTGTGTGCCTAGTGATAGATTGGCGTCCTGTCCTGGGTGTATCTGCTCAGTACCCGAAATGTTTCCTGAAATAATAATAATAATAATAATTATTATTATTATTATAGGGGTGGCTTAGTGGTTAGCATGTTCTCCTCTCAGCACTAGGGATTCCCGGTTCAAATCCCAATCTGGGTGGAGTTTCCATGTTCTCCCCGTGTCTGCGTAGGTTTCCTCCGGGTTCTCCGGTTTCCTCCCACAGTCCAAAAACATGGATCAAGTCAATTGAGGTCTCCAAATTGCCCCATATAGAGTGTGTGTGTGAGTGAGTGTGTGTCCAGTGATAGATTGACGCCCTGTCCTGGGTGTATCTGCCCAGCGCCCGAAACGTTCTCCCCTAGATGGGCATGGGGAACACCCCTCCCCCCGCGACCCTAATAGAGGATAAAGCGGGAGATAATGGACGGATGGATTTGTTTCACTGCCGTGAGCGCCGTGTTGAATGTTCTCCAGAGACATATTAATTACATAATTACTGTTTATTTATGTTACTTCTGAATATCTTTGTAATGAATCGGCTTCGTCAGGCATGGTAATAAATCAGAACGTGGGGTGTGTGTGTGTGTGTGTGTTACGGATCAATGCTGAAGAGCTGCTCGATGCACGCTTTAACCATTTTAAACATCATCAGTATTAAATCTGTAACCTAAAGCTACAAAATCATTAAGTGGATCCATCATGCTTTGGGCTTTGGGTTACAACCAGTGATATATGAATATAAACTGCTACAATAAAATAAAAATATTTCATTAAATAACAGGTTAAGTGGGGGGGGCACGGTGGCTTAGTAGTTGGCATGTTCTCCTCTCAGCACTAGGGAATCCCGGTTCGAATCCCAATCTGGGTGGAGTTTCCATGTTCTCCCCGTGTCCGCGTGGGTTTCCTCCGGGTTCTCCGGTTTCCTCCCACAGTCCAAAAACATGGATCAAGTCAATTGAGTTCTCCAAATTGCCCCATATAGAGTGTGTCTGTGTGTGTGAGTGTGTGCCCAGCGATGGATTGGCGCCCTGTCCTGGGTGTATCTGCCCAGCGCCCGAGACGTTCTCCCCTGGATGGGCATGGGGAACCCCCCCACGACCCTAATATAGGATAAAGCGGAAGAAAATGGATGAATGAACAGGTTGGGTGCAGTAGCTCAGTGGTTAGGGTGTTGGGCTATCAATCAGAAGGTTGTGGGTTCAAATCCCAGGTCCACTGAAGTTACCAATGTGGGTCCTTGAGCAAGACCCTTAACCCTCATTGCTGCAGGGATGTTGTGATGAACCCTGTGCTCACCTTGTAAGTCGCTTTGGATGAAAGCGTCCAATAAATTTAATGTTCCCAGAAATCAGACGTGCGCCTTATAATCCGGTGCGTCTTATACGTGTACTGAGTTCCAAATTCTATAAAAGTATTGTTGTGCGACCGGGTGGTTTTTTCCACACATCGCCGCCCTGCTGATCTGTGACTCCATGCGCGCTCATCTCACAGAAAAGCCGAGTGAAGAAAATTAATTGGGAGCTTGCGGTCATTCCGGGAGGATTAAATAAAGAACTCCGACCGCTGGACATTGGCGTAAACGGGGCGTTTAAAGTAAAGTTGCGGGCGGCGTGGGAGCGATGGATGATAGACGGTGAACACACGTTTACTAAAACTCGGGAGGCGGCGGCGGGGCGAGTTACGCCACCGTCTGTGAATGGATTGTCGACGCCTGGGCTGAGGTTTCTGCTGTGACCGTCGTCCGAGCTTTCACGAAAGCCGGCATCGTCGCCAAACGGCCGCCCGGAGACGAGACGGACTCGGACATCGATGAGGGGGAACCCGGAGTGCTCGATAGAGAACCAGCTTTTTAATTCAGACACAGAAGACGAGGACTTTGATGGATTTGTGGGAGAAGAGTGATTCAAATAATGTGTGTTTTATCAAGTAGTAGAATAAAGTTCAATTATAAATCAGCGTTTTGCATCCTTTACTTTTCTTGTAGATCGTATGTTTTAGCGAGTGCCTTATAATACGCTGCCGTACAGAATAAGTACCGTACAGAAATAGAGTCCGTAATTCAGACTGCACCTTATAGTACGTTGCGCCTTATGGTCCGGAAAATACGGTAGTTGGTTTTCTGCATAACTTCTGACTTGTGGTGTTCTCATTTGTATGTCGCTTTGGATAAAAGCGTCTGCTAAATGACTAAATGTAAATGTCATTAAGTGTTTGAGGTTTGGTTTGGTTTCTGTCTGCAGGTGAGGGTCGGAACCTCAGTGCTGGTTCTGGGTCGAACCGTCTGAGAGATGCCTACACGTTCTGCACCATCAGCCTGGACCAAGAAGAAGTGTTTCGCACTAAAGTGTATGACCGGAGTCTAAGGTACACACACACACACACACACACACACACACTCACATCATCTATATGACCTGTGTAGGTGTGCAGTTCTTCAGCATGTCTCAACCCTAGATTAGAACATTACATGAGGTCATTCAGCAGATGCTTTTCTCCAGAACAACCTGCACGTGAACCGACCTGATGTTTACGGACGCAGAGCCGTCTCAGCGCTGAGACAGGACCCGAGACACCGAATGTAATGAGGAACATTTAGGTGCATTTAGGTTTCAGCTTCTGACTCTTTAGCTTCCAACATCATTAATATCCAAAAGGCGGGGGGGTGGGGTTCCCCATGCCCATCCAGGGGAGAACGTTTCGGACGCTGGGCAGATACACCCAGGACAGGACGCCAATCTATCACTGGACACACACTCACACACACAGACACACTCTATATGGGACAATTTGGAGAACTCAATTGACGTGATCCATGTTTTTGGACTGTGGGAGGAAACCGGAGAACCCAGAGGAAACCCACGCGGACACGGGGAGAACATGGAAACTCCACCCAGATGGGGATTCGAACCGGGAATCCCCGTTTGACAGAACTCGTTTTATAAAACTAAGTACTGAAGGTATATGCTCCCGGGTTCTCCGGTTTCCTCCCACAGTCAAAAAACATGGATCAAGTCAATTGAATTCTCAAAATTGCCCCATATAGAGTGTGTGTGTGTGAGTGAGTGTGTGCCCAGTGATGGATTGGCGCCCTGTCCTGGGTCTATCTGCCCAGCGCCCGAAACGTTCTCCCCTGGATGGGCATGGGGAACCCCCCCCCCCCTCCGCGACCCTAATAGAGGATAAAGCGGGAGATAATGAATGAATGAATGAATGTTAGTGTTTAATGTTGTAAATAAACCTGTAAACCATGTTAAAATATGAAAAAAAGCATCAAAGATACCCTCCCACACACACACACACACACACACACACACACACACACACACACACACACACACACTGATTGAGAAAGTACATGTGAATGGAAGGTTTCAGCTTCTAACTCTTATTATCTACCAACATCATTAATATCCAAAAGGCCAATGAAAGCTGCAGGAACATTGTCAAGATGATGTCTGAGGTTGCAGGTTCTCCGTTTGACAGATATACCAGTTCAGAGGAACTGTGCAGGTCCAGATGAGATCTGAAAGATGAGAACGAGTCTCATAACAGAGAAGCGTATTTCTCCCAACACGAGCAAATCAAAACATCCACATGTCTGCCAGGAGCCTGAGGGATTGTTTAGCTGACTCAGACATGGTGGTGCACAGACAGCTACAAGGAAAAGTCTAACGGCGGAAACTTTACCTGTGAACTCCGTAAACCCAAAGTTCAAATACAGAGACAGAACCCGAGCAGAATGCAAACGTTAGATCGTGTTGTAATGGCTGGTGCACTCATGTGGTGTACAGGCTTTTACTTAGAGGATACATTTACATTACATTTGGTCATTTAGCAGATGCTTTCATCCAAAACGACTTACAAGGTGAGCACAGGGTTCATCACAACATCCCTGCAGCAATGAGAGTTAAGGGTCTCGCTCAAGAACCCACATTGGTAACTTCAGTGGACCTGGGATTTGAACCCCCAACCTTCAGATTGATAACCCAATGCCCTAACCACTGAGCTACCGCACCCTCCACTAGTATAAAAGTGGAAATGGAAAAGAACGCACTTGGAAAAGGAGAACATGCCAAAGATTTTATGCACATTTTAGTTTCTTAACGTTTTCTCATATATTTAGTTTTTGGTGAGTTAATAAATCGTTCCTTGAAGTAGTTACAACGCTTCCCCTTTATTTGGTCACAATAAGTCCTATTGATTTTATAAAACACTTACAAACACACTATAATTAAAAATTAATTATAAAATATAATTAAAATATATAATTCATTCATTCATTATCTCCCGCTTTGTCCTCTATTAGGGTCGCGGTGGGGTTCCCCATGCCCATCCAGGGGAGAACATCTCGGGCGCTGGGCAGATAGACCCAGGACAGGACGCCAATCTATTGCTGGGCACACACTCACTCACACAGACACACTCTATATGGGGCAATTTTGAGAATTCAATTGACTTGATCCATGTTTTTGGACTGTGGGAGGAAACCGGAGAACCCGGAGGAAACCCACGCAGACACGGGGAGAACATGGAAACTCCACCCAGATGGGGATTCGAACCGGGAATCCCTAGTGCTGAGAGGCGAACGTGCCAACCACTAAGCCACCGTGCCGCCTAAAATATATAATTTAAAATATAATTAAATAAAACAAGGTTTTATTTATAAATCTTTAATAAACGTTATTAATCTGGTCTTACGCAACATAATCTAGTCCGGTTATAGTAAACGCTGATCGCTGAGTAACAGGTTTCCGGTTTCTCTAACAATCAAATACTGCCAACAAGTGGCTAAATTACAGAACACAGTTTATAAATATTGGAAAAGTAATGCATTGTATATCACACATTAATAGAATGTGAAGCAGTCACCGGGGTGTGTTATTGCCAATAATGTGTGTGTGTGTGTGTGTGTGTGTGTGTGTTATGGATCAACGCCGAAAAGCTGCTCGATGCTCGCTTCAACCGTTTTAAACATCATCAGTATTAAATCTGTAACCCAAAACTACAAAATCATTAAAAACACCAGATTGGATCCATCATGCTTTGGGCTTTGGGTTACAACCAGTGACATGAATATAAACTGGTACAATAAAATAAAAATATTTCATTAAATAACAGGTTGGGTGGGGGCGGCACTGTGGCTTAGTGGTTGGCATCCTCTCAGCACTAGGGATTCCTGGTTCAAATCCCAATCTGGGCGAGTTTCCATGTTCTCCCCGTGTCCGCGTGGGTTTCCTCCGGGTTCTCCGGTTTCCTCCCACAGTCCAAAAACATGGATCAAGGTCAAGTGAATTCTCAAAATTGCCCCATATAGAGTGTGTATGTGTGAGTGAGTGTGTGCCCAGCGATGGATTGGCGTCCTGTCCTGGGTGTATCTGCCCAGCGCCCAAAACGTTCCCCCTTGGATGGGCATGAGGAACCCCCCCGCGACCCTAATATAGGATAAAGCGGAAGATAATAACAGGTTGGGTGGGGGTGGCACGGTGGTTTAGTGCTTAGCATGTTCTCCTCTCAGCACTAGGGATTCCTGGTTTATATCCCAATCTAGGTGGAGTTTCCATGTTCTCCCCGTGTCTGCGTGGGTTTCCGCCGGGTTCTCCGGTTTCCTCCCACAGTCCAAAAACATGGATCAAGTCAATTGAATTCTCTAAATTGCCCCATATAGAGTGTGTCTGTGTGAGTGAGTGTGTGCCCAGCGATGGATTGGCGCCCTGTCCTGGGTGTATCTGTCCAGCGCCCGAGACGTTCTCCCCTGGATGGGCATGGGGAACCCCACCGCGACCCTAATAGAGGATAAAGCGGGAGATAATGAATGAATGAATCGAATCGCCAGACACTGAGAGATTCACAACCCTGCTTTTTAATGTTGTAAATAAATGTGTATGTCATGTTCATATATGAAAAAGCATAGAAGATACCCCCCCGACACACACACACACACACTCTGATTGAGAAAGTACATGTGAATGGAAGTCACTTGCTTTGTAATAGAATTATCAAGACCATTTGAACTGAAAAATCGATTCTGAATCGAATCGTGACCTCAAAAATCGGAATCGAATCGCCAGACACTCAGAGCTTTGCACACCTACTGTTTAATGTTGTAAATAAACCTGACAGTCATGTTAAAATATAAAAAAGCATCAAAGATACCCCCCAACACACACACACACACACACACACACACACACACACACACACACTGATTGAGAAAGTACATGTGAATGGAAGTCAGTTGCTTTGTAATAGAATTATGTTTTTCTCAGATCCCCCCCCCCCCCCCCCCCCCCCCCCCCCCCCCCCCCCCCCGTTTCTTTCTCGCTGTCATTTCCTTCGTGTTTCACAACAGTGTGTTTTTCTGCAGTGTGTGACTCAGGAAGTGTCCACCCACACGATCTCTCTCTCTCACACTCCCTCTCTCTCTCTTTCTGTGTGTGTGTGTGTGTGTGTGTGTGTGTGTGTGTTGCTTATGTGATAATGTGTATGTGAATGAGAGTGATTGAGAGAGAAAGCGAGCGAGGGAGAGAGACGCATGCGTATTGGTTGGTCTGCGTGGGCAGTGTGTGTGTGTGTGTGTGTGTGTGTGTGTGTGTGTGTGTGTGTGTGTGTGTGTGTGTGTGTGTGTGTGTGTGTGTGTGTGTGTGTGGTGTGTGGGCGGATGTTGGTGGTGTTTGCAGTATGTGCTGAGCTATTTGACTGCTCCGTGCTCACTTTCTCACTTTTGTACCTACAGTTACTTCATTAATGTTATTTCATTGTAATGATTTATTAATTACCGTTGAACTTTGACCCCCTGACTGATCATAATCTATAAAGCATACATCAAATTGAGCTCTGTCGTCGACATCTTAATTAAAAATACTTATCACACCTAATTTCATTCTAATTCCATACACACTGTAATGCACAGTTGACCTACTGAGTCTAATCTAACCTGGTGTCCAGGGGGGGCGACCCCAGGTTAGATTTATATACAAAGAACTGACTCATTAATATTAATATTAATCATTAATAATATTTTAATATCGGTGCCATGCCACCCCTTCTACAAAGTCTTTTATTAAATGTTAAAAAAGTCTCTTTATGAATAAAATTTTCATTCATTCATTCATTCATTATCTTCCGCTTTATCCTCTATTAGGGTCGGGGGGGGGAGGTTCCCCATGCCCATCCAGGGGAGAACGTTTCGGGCGCTGGGAAGATACACCCAGGACAGGACGCCAATCTATCACTGGGCACACGCACACACACACACACTCTATATGGGGCAATTTGGAGAATTCAATTGCCTTGATCCAAGTTTTTGGACTGTGGGAGGAAACCGGAGAACCCGGAGGAAACCCACGTGGACACGGGGAGAACATGGAAACTCCACCCAGATTGGGATTCGAACCGGGAATCCCTAATGCTGAGAGGAGAACATGCCAACCACTAAACCACCGTGCCGCCCATGAATTAAATGTAATTAAATTTAGCAAAACATTAACAGTCACTATGGGTGGCACGGTGGCTTAGTGGTTGGAATGTTCTCCTCTCAGCACTAGGGATTCCCGGTTCGAATCCCAATCTAGGTGGAGTTTCCATGTTCTCCCCGTGTCCACGTGGGTTTCCTCCGGGTTCTCCGGTTTCCTCCCAGAGTCCAAAAACATGGATCAAGGTCAATTGAATTCTCCAAGTTGCCCCATATAGAGTGTCTGTGTGAGTGAGTGTGCTCAGTGATAGAACTAATTAATTAGACGGACTGCTGACGTTTGCTGAGATAAAAAAGCTTCCCAAATCAGTACGGACATCCGCTCTTTAGATGGCCGCAGTTCCATTATGTTGGGTTCTAATGCTGACACAACATTGTTCTTTAGATCTGTGGTTTATTTCTCCTCCCACAACTAACAGCACATCTTAAAAACAGCCGAACATAGTAACGTTCTATCTCACTGCTGTGGTTTACCATGAATGATTAATATTATATGTTAATAATATACGTTCAACCTGAGCTTTCAACCAAAGTACATCCAGTTTGATTACTTTATTAGGATCACATGTAAACAGAGTGCAGTTATTCATTCAAATCCCAAGATTATTAACCATTCAAATGATATTAAGAGTTGTTAGGGTGGTACGGTGGCTTAGTGGTTGGCATGTTCTCCTCTCAGTGCTAGGGATTCCCAGTTCGAATCCCCATCTGAAGTTTCCATGTTCTCCCCTTGTCAGCGTGGGTTTCCTCCGGGTTCTCCGGTTTCCTCCCACAGTCCAGAAACATGGATCAAGTCAATTGAATTCTCCAAATTGCCCCATATAGAGTGTGTCTGTGTGAGTGAGTGTGTGCCCAGTGATAGATTGGCGTCCTGTCCTGGGTGTATCTGCCCAGCGCCCGAGACTGGATGGGCATGGGGAACCCCCCCCCCCCCCCCCCGACCCTAATAGAGGATAAAGCAGAAGATAATGAATGAATGAATAATAGTTGTTATGATTTTACATTTACATGTAAAAAAGCGACTTACAAATGAGAACATCACAAGTCAGAAGTTATGAAGAAAACCAATTACACTGTAGAATTATCAAACCTGATCGGTATCTGATGCTGCACCCCCCCCCCCTTTTTATTTATTATTGTTATTATTATTATTATTATTATTATTATTATTATTTTATTATTTTATTTGACAACAGGTATTTGTTGGGTGGCATGGTGGCTTAGTAGTTAGCATGTTCTCCTCTCAGCGCTAGAGATTCCCGGTTCGAATCCCAATCCGGGTGGAGTTTCCATGTTCTCCCCGTGTCCGCGTGGGTTTCCTCCGGGTTCTCCGGTTTCCTCCCACAGTCCAAAAACATGAATCAAGTCAATTGAGTTCTCCAAATTGCCCCATGTACAGTATGTTTGTGTGAGTCAGTGTGTGATCAGTGATAGATTGGTGTCCTGTTCTGGGTGTGTCTGCCCGGCGCCCAAAACGTTCTCCCCTGGATGGGCATGAGGAACCCCATCGCGACCCTAATATAGGATAAAGCGGAAGATAATAAACGAATGAATGAATATATATATATATATATATATATATATATATATATATATTATACCATATATTCATACCTGTATATTCTATTATAATTTACATACCTATATACTGTATATTTTTTCTCATTTTCTTCTTTAAATATTTCATTTAAATTACAACTTTAAAAGAACAGGGTAATCGGGGTCCGTGACCCATAATTTCGTTCTTGTCTCATGTACCACGTGATATAAATGATAATCAAATTTTCTTGATTCTTGATCTTGATTTTTGAACTGTATCTGTGCTGCTGTACTGATCGGTTTCTTACTTTACGATTCTTCTGTTTTTCAGCCCATTTTATGGAGAAGATTTCTACTTCGAGATTCCTCGGCCCTTTCAGTGTCTGTCCTTCTCTGTCTATGCCAAAACGGTGTTTCAGAGAGATCTACATATCGGTTCGTTCCTAAGTTTTTTTCTCCCTGTTGCAAATGCACACAACCCCATCTTCATACACATCCTCCATTCCATCATACACCAGATACACCACTGACCTCAGGCCCCACAACCGACAACAAAACCGATTTATTTGAATCTTACAAAATCTAATGGATTCAGTTTAAATTGAACACAAACAGAAAGATAGAATATTTTATTTATACCGGAGGATTTAGCAACCAGTAGCAGCAAAAGTCAGTAATAATATCCATCCATTCATCCATTATTTTCTGCTTTATCCTCTATTAGGGTCGCGGGGGGGGGGTTCCCCATGCCCATCCAGGGGAGAACGTCTCGGGCGCTGGGGAGATACACCCAGGACAGGACGCCAATCCATCGCTGGGCACACTCACACTCACACAGACACACTCTATATGGGGCAATTCAATTGACCTTTTGATCCATGTTTTTGGACTGTGGGAGGAAACCGGAGAACCTGGAGGAAACCCACGCGGACACGGGGAGAACATGGAGACTCCACCCAGATTGGGATTCGAAGCGGGAATCCCTAGTGCTGAGAGGAGAACATGCTAAACACTAAGCCACCGTGCCACTCCCCCATATATATGATATATATATATATATATATATATATATATATATATATATATATATAATATATAGTATAATATAATAAGATAATATAAGGGCGGCACGGTGGCTTAGTGGTTTAGGGATTCCCGGTTCAAATCCTCATCTGGGTGGAGTTTCCATGTTCTCCCCGTGTCCGCGTGGGTTTCCTCCAGGTTCTCCGGTTTCCTCCCACAGTCCAAAAACATGGATCAAGTCAATTGAGTTCTCCAAATTGCCCCATATAGAGTGTGTCTGTGTGAGTGAGTGTGTGCCCAGTGATAAATTGGTGCCCTGTCCTGGGCGTATCTGCCCAGCGCCCAAAGTGTTCTCCCCTGGACGGGCATGGAGAACCCCACCGCGACCCTGATAGAGGATAAAGCGGGAGATAATGAATGAATGAATAATATAATATAATAAACTTAATATAAAGAAAAAAATCAGTTAATAATAATGTTCACATGAAGTCAAGGGAATGGTTTCATATGTATATATGTGAATATATATGTGTATGTATATATAATGAAGAGTATGTACGTTCATACTGAGGTGTGTGTGTGTGTGTGTGTGTGTGTGTGTGTGTGTGTGTGTGTGTGTGTGTGTGTGTGTGTGTTAACGCCTATAGGAAAGGTGGCCCTCAGGAAGGAGGAGTTGTGTAGGAACAATGGTAAGGAGTGCTGGTACCCCCTGCAGCCTGTTGATCCCAACACAGAAGTACAGGTAAGGTGTGTGTGTGTGTGTGTGTGTGTGTGTGTGTGTGTGTGTGTTAGTCCACTTGGTCTGAGGCGATCTCCACAACCGAGTTGAAGTCCTTTGCACCTGTATGAGTTCTGCTGTCTGTGTATCACATAAATAAAGAAGTCACCTTTAATCAGCTTAATCTTAGCTTACTGTCTGTTCAAAAAGCACAGCAGTGCTCTGATTGGTCCGAGGGGCAGACGCGCCACCTCCATGCAGTCCTTTACGTGTCCTCTGGTGGGAACCCCGTGTGCCGTTGAAGTGTGTTTACATTAAAACAATGCAGTTCCACTACAACAAAAGCTACTGACCTGATGCAAATCATCCTGAGATCTGTAAAAGTGAAAAAGAAAAGGAAAGTAAACGAGGATTTGCAGATACCACACTGATTCCCCCCGTCTGAGCTGGCTGTGTCCCAATCCTTAACTTTAGGACACTACTAAATAGTCATTTTGGTGGTGCAGTGATTTCGTAAAACGGTATGACGGGGTTATTCTGTTTTCTACTTAATTTCCATTCATTCATTCGGTGGGGTTCCCCATGCCCATCCAGGGGAGAACGTTTCGGGCGCTGGGCAGATACACCCAGGACAGGGCGCCAATCTATCACTGGACACACACACACACTCTGTATGGGGCAATTTGGAGAACTCAATTGACTTGCTCCATGTTTTTGGACTATGGGAGAAAACCGGAGAACCCGGAGGAAACCCACGCGGACACGGGGAGAACATGTAAACTCCACCCAGATTGGGATTCGAACCAGGAATCCCTAGCGCTGAGAGGAGAACATGCTAACCACTAAGCCACCGTGCCGCCCCCAGATGGACAGATGGAAAACATTTATTCATTATCTTCCGCTTTATCCTCCACTAGGGTCGTAGAGAGGGTTCCTCATGCCCATCCAGCGGAGAACGTTACAGGTGCTGGGCAGATACACCCAGGACAGGACGCCAATCTATCACTGGACACACACACACACACACACTCTATATGGGGCAATTTGGAGACCTCAATTGACTTGATCCATGTTTTTGGACTGTGGGAGGAAACCGGAGAACCTGGAGGAAACCCACGCGGACACGGGGAGAACATGGAAACTCCACCCAGATTGGGATTCGAACCGGGAATCCCTAGCGCTGAGAGGAGAACATGCTAACCACTAAGCCACCGTGCCACCCCCAAATGGAGAACATTTATTCATTATCTTCCGCTTTATCCTCTACTAGGGTCGTAGAGAGGGTTCCTTATGCCCATCCAGCAGAGAACGTTACAGGCGCTGGGCAGATATGCCAATCTATTACTGGGCACACACTCACACACACACACACACACTCTATATGGGGCAATTTGGAGAACTCAATTGACTTGCTCCATGTTTTTGGACTGTGGGAGGAAACCGGAAAACCCGGAGGAAACCCACGCGGACATGGGGAGAACATGGAAACTCCACCCAGATGGGGATTCGAACCGGGAATCCCTAGCGCTGAGAGGAGAACATGCCAACCACTAAGCCACCATGCTGCCCTACTTAATTTATTTTATAAAATTATTTCACTACAAATAACACTGGGTGTCACATGTGACAAAAACAATTTCATTTCATTTGATGTTTAACTGGCTGAAACACACACACACACACACACACACTCACACACACACACACACACATTGCATATACAAACAATGCTGTCTATTCGGACTATTTAAGTGGTAATTTAATTTAAAGACTTCTTTGTAAATGATTGAATCAGAGTTTGTGTTCGTGAGGTTATCCAGGCGCCTGATGTTCCACTCCACTTCCAGTGTGAGTGTGTAAAGTGTATTCATCAGTCTGTTTAGTACACACACCTCACCTTCCTGCTCAAATAAGGACAGAAAGAATAGAGGGTGTGTGTGTGTGTGTGTGTGTGTGTGTGTGTGTGTGTGTGTGTGTGTTAATCGTTTTCAGCCAGTTTAACATTGGATACATCCATCCATTATCTTCCGCTTTATCCTCTATTAGGGTCGCGGGGGGGGGGTTCCCCATGCCCATCCAGGGGAGAACGTTTCGGGCGCTGGGCAGATAGACCCAGGACAGGGCGCCAATCTATCACTGAACACACACTTACTCACACAGACACACTCTATATGGGGCAATTTGGAGAACTCAATTGACTTGATCCATGTTTTTGGACTGTGGGAGGAAACCGGAGAACCCGGAGGAAACCCACGCAGACACGGGGAGAACATGGAAGCTCCACCCAGATTGGGATTCGAACCGGGAATCCCTAGTGCTGAGAGGAGAACATGCTAAACCACTAAGCCACCTTGCCGCCCACATGGGATACATAATAATAATAATACCCCTCGCAACCCTAATATAGGATAAAGCGGGAGATAATGGATGGATTGGTGGCTTAGTGGTTGGCATGTTCTCCTCTCAGCTCAAGGGATTCCCGGTTTGAATCCCCATCTGGGCGGAGTTTCCATGTTCTCCCCGTGTCCGCGTGGGTTTCCTCCGGGTTCTCCGGTTTCCTCCGGTTTCCTCCCAAGATCAATTGAATTCTCCAACTTGCCCCATATAGAGTGTGTAGGTGTGAGTGAGTGTGTGTCCAGTGATAGATTGGCGCCCTGTCCTGGGTCTATCTGCCCAGCGCCCAAAACGTTCTCCCCTGGATGGGCATGGGGAACCCCCCCCGCGACCCTAATAGAGGATAAAGCGGGAGATAATGGCTGGATGGATTGGTGGCTTAGTGGTTTAGCATGTTCTCCTCTCAGCTCTAGGGATTCCCAGTTCGAATCCCCATCTGGGCGGAGTTTCCATGTTCTCCCCGTGTCCACGTGGGTTTCCTCCGGGTTCTCCGGTTTCCTCCCACAGTCCAAAAACATGGATCAAGATCAATTGAATTTTCCAAATTGCCCCATATAGAGTGTGTGTGTGTGTGAGTGAGTGTGTGCCCAGTGATAGATTGGCGTCCTGTTTTGGGTGTATCTGCCCAGCGCCCGAAACGTTCTCCGCTGGATGATGCTGCACTTCTGCAGTTATTAGAGCTTCCACTTTTGCAGGGATGTGTCTGTAGAGCGTGACGAACGAACGCTGATTGAGTCGGGAGGCAGCGATGGTGATCGAGGTGATAGGTTACTGTTCACGTCTGTGATGTTCACTGGGCTCGAGGTCAAGACTGATGGAGTTCCCCATGCTGCACTCAGCAAACTGTGTGTGTGTGTGTGTGTGTGTGTGTGTGTGTGTGTGTGTGTGTGCATGTTCACAGGGAAAAGTTCATCTGGAAATGAAGCTAAATGAAGTAATTACCAATAATGGGCCTGTATCACCCCGTCTGCAGGTCAGGTGAGTGTGCATACAAGCATGCGTCTTCGTGTGTGTGTGTGTGTGTGTGTGTGTGTGTGTGTGTGTGTGTGTGCGGACGTGCGTGTGTTTTTGTGTGTGGTGAGACCGATCAAAAGAGGAAGAGATGCCACCAAAACAGGATGTCAGTTCAGCTCTCATGCTGCAAGTGTCACTGTTAGCAATTCTGCACACACACACACACACACACACACGCGCACACACACACACACACACACACACACACACACACACACACACAGTGATGCTCACCATAATATATTCAAACGCTAAAATACACAGCACAATCTCTCCTGTACAACATGTCTAGTTTGACAGGAAGTGAGGTCACATATTCACAGCTGTTTTTCACAGATGATAAGATGATGCAATAATATGATCTTAGATAATGATTTTGTAACAACACTCTGTGTGTGTGTGTGTGTGTGTGTGTGTGTGTGTGTGTGTGTGTGTGTGTGTGTGTGTGTGCGTACAGAATAATTGAATGCCAAGGATTACCGTTGATCAGCGGGCAGTCCTGTGACTCATATGCTTCTGTAGCGCTCATCGGTCCATCAAGGTGAGTCTCTCACACACACACACACACACACACACACACACACACACACACACACACACTTGGGATCTTGCTGTTTTGTAAGTTCCTGTATGATAAACCTGATCTGAGTGTTCAGGTGGGATGATGTTGAGCTCATATGTATTGATGAGATTGATGATATCGATGCTGTTGTAGCCCAAAAGCCTAAAGTCTGAAGCATCATTGTAATAATTCCTATAATTTAATATGACCCGATTAAAACCAGGGCGGCACGGTGGCTTAGTGGTTAGCATGTTCTCCTCTCAGCGCTAGGGATTCCCGGTTCGAATCCCAAACTGGGTGGAGTTTCCATGTTCTCCCCGTGTCCACGTGGGTTTCCTCCGGGTTTTCCGGGTTCCTCCCACAGTCCAAAAACATGGATCAAGTCAATTGAGTTCTTCAAATTGCCCCATATAGAGTGTGCGTGAGTGAGTGTGTGTCCAGTGATAGATTGGCGTCCTGTTCTGGGTATATCTGCCCAGCGCCCGAGACGTTCTCCCCTGGATGGGCATGGGTAAACCCCCCCCCCCCCCACGTGACCCTAATAGAGGATAAAGCAGAAGATAATGAATGGATGGATGGATATTTACACATAGAGGAATTATTCCTCTACATTTAAGCCATCTGTGGAGTAAAACACACACACACTCACCCACACACACACACACACACACACACACACACCCAAGGACACTTCAGCCGTAGTACTTAGTGGGGACCAGGAATCGAACCGAGGACCTTCAGCTCACAAGGCTGGTTCCTTAACCCCAATCATAAAGTGGTATTAAGAACGTTTCCCGTATGCCTTTAATGCTATATTATATAACCCGAAGAGGGGCAGCTCTTAATGTATGAGCGGAATCACACACACACACACACACACACACACACACACACACACCGCTGACGTCACCATCTGTCGTCTCCAGATGGACCTTCTGGTGCTGGAGCGAAGTCAAGTTCTGAACCGAGTGAGAGCTCTTTTGCATTGTGGAGGTGCAGCATGTCTCAAAACACATCTCCACCACAAACCCTCACTCTGGGCTGGTGAAGGAGCAGTACGGCTCTCGTGTAAAGAGGCTTAGACGAATGTTCTGTCTTAAATCCGATGGAACGTGAGAACATCGGTTTAAAAACACAGGATCAGGTACTGCTCAGATTCAGTTGATCTCACGGATGGTTTTAATCATCCATCCATTATCTTCTGCTTTATCCTCTACTAGGGTCGTGGGGGGGGGGGTTCCCCATGCCCATCCAGGGGAGAACATTTCGGGCGCTGGGCAG
The DNA here is from genome assembly GCA_019802505.1 of Corydoras sp. C115. Classification (NCBI taxonomy): domain Eukaryota; kingdom Metazoa; phylum Chordata; class Actinopteri; order Siluriformes; family Callichthyidae; genus Corydoras; species Corydoras sp. C115. Next base: position 241,737 of record JAFMOC010000535.1, on the reverse strand, counting down.
ATAGACCCAGGACAGGACGCAAATCTATCACTGGGCACACACACACACACACACACACACTCTATATGGGGCAATTTGGAGAATTCCATCCATCCAGTATCTTCTGCTTTATCCTCTATTAGGGTCACGTGGGGGGTCACACTCTATATGGGGCAATTTGAAGAACTCAATTTACCTTGATCCATGTTTTTGGACTGTGGGAGGAAACCAGAGAACCCGGAGGAAACCCATGGGGAGAACATTGAAACTCCACCCAGATTGGGATTCGAACCGGGAATCCCTAGCGCTGAGAGGAGAACATGCCAACCACTAAGCCAACGTGCCACCTATGTGTAAATACAGTAGGCAAAATAAATTTTCGCAGTCCTGGAGCAATTGGGGTTAAAGGTCTGCTGTGGCCGACCCTGTGCCGGCTTTGGAAGTCCATCCATCCATCCATTATCTTCTCCTTGTCCGGGGTTCGGGTCGCGGGGGCAGCAACCGAAGTAGGGAGACCCAGACCTCCCTCGCCCCAGCCACCTCCACCAGCTCGACTTGGGGAACCCCGAGGCGTTCCCATACCACCTGAGAGATATAATCCCTCCAGCGTGGGTCTTCTGGGTCGTCCCCGGGGTCTCCTCCCAGCTGGACTTGCCTGAAACACCTCCCTAGGGAGGCGCCCTTTGGATAAAAGCGTCTGCTGAATGATCAAATGTAAATGAATACACATAGAGGAATTATTCTTCACAAATAGGGCTGCAACTAATGATTATTTTGATAATCGATTAATCGGTCGATTATTTTTCCGATTAATCAAGGAATCGGATCAATTTTAAGACATTACACGTCTTTACATTTACATTTAGTCATTTAGCAGATGCTTTTATCCAAAGCGATGTTACAAATGAGAACATCACAAGTCAGAGGTTATGAAGAAAACCAGCTACACTGTAGAATTATTAAATATGTCAATAAATATCTGGTTTTATTTACAGTACGAGTTTAAGGCGTCCAATTAACCCAAAGAGCAATTAAACACTAATCTCGCACACACTGACACAATATGTAGTAGGGGTGTATTCAACAAAGGATTTTCATAGTCGAATCTGATTCGTCAGATTTTCCCTATAGTCGACTGATAGTCGAATCAGTTAAAATTTCACCACAAGATGGCGCTATAAGCGTGGTTTTTAAAAAAGATTTTTTTTTAATATTTTACTTGTTTTTCTAGAGCACCGTAAATGGGATCCCCGTTCTGGACTTTTTCCACTTCAAAGGAAAAACCTTAAAAAAAAAAACTAAAAAACTAAAAATTAGGATGATTTTATTTGACAAAAGGCTATATATATAACGAAAACAAAGACATGTCATGTAAAAACTAATGCTTAGCAGCAGCCATGGGCGCCCCATGTGGTCAAAATGGTACATTCGACTATGAGGTTCATAATCGACTACGGTTCTCCGAATCGAATCGTCGAATCAGCGAATATTGCAGCTCACCCCTAATATGTAGCATTGTGTGTAAAAAAAAATACTACCTGTAAATGACACAAATTTGTGTAGCTGTAATATGTTACCTCATCACCGTCACTCCCATAGAGAGTGGGAGTGACGGGGATGTCACTCATACGTCAGAAAATTAATTAATTTAAGCTTGATCATTAATTAGCAGCATTGTGTATAAGCTGTATGTATTTATAAATCCCATTTAAACACTGCTTCAGCTAATTAAACCCAAATCTAAAGTAGCACACGTTCTCCATCACTGTCATTATCCAGAACAACCAAAAACAGCATGAAGCTGCTCTGCTTCTCATAGTGTGAGTGCACCGTTCCGTTGATTCACTTCAAAACTAAAGAACCTCGGGATGTTCTAGTGATTCACTCTGCTGTTCAGCTCCTTCATCCTCATCGGTGACTCCAGCATGTTTAGTTTCAGGTGGTGGATCATCACCGTGGTGCTCCGTGCAGGTCGAATCATTTTCACAGAGCTTGCATGTTCCACGTTCTTTATTTGTGTGAAGCGTAAAGTGCTCTCGAAATTCGTTATCACTTTTCATTATCGATTTTATTGATTCGTTGTTGCAGCCCTACTTCACACACACACACACACACACACACACACACACATACATACATACACACACATATACACATACACACAAACATATACACACACATACATACACATACATACATACATACACACACATACATACACACACATACATATATACACACACATATACACACACATATACATACATACACACACATACATATACATACTAGGGGTGTCTTCAACTAAGGATTTTCATAGTCGTAGTCATTTTCCCTATAGTCGACTGATAGTCGAATCAGTTAAAATTTCACCACAAGATGGCGCTATAAGCGTGGTTTTTTAAAATGAGTTTTTTTTATATATTTTACTTGTTTTTCTAACAAAAGAAAACCTTTTTTTTTTGTTTGTTTTTCTTTTCTTTTTTTTTTAGAAATTAGAATGATTTTATTTGACAAAAGGCTATATATAACGAAAACAAAGACATTTCATGTAAAAACTAATGCTTAGCAGCAGCCATGGGCGCCCCCATGTGGTCAAAATGGTACATTCGACTATGAGGTTCATAGTCGACTACGGTTCTCTGAATCGAATCGTCGAATCAGCGAATATTGCATCTCACCCCTAATACATACAGACATATACACATACATACATACACACACACATACACACACTCTCATATGCACATATACATACACACACACACATACACACACACTTGCACACATATACATACACACATATACACATACATATATACACACACACACACATACATACACACACTATCATACGCACATACACACACACATACACACACATATACATACACATACACACACACACACATACACACACACTTGCACACATATACATACACACATATACATACACACATACACACACATATACATACACATACACACACATACACACACACTTGCACACATATACATATACACATACACACACACACACATACACACACACTTGCACACATATACATATACACATACATACACATACACACAATATCATAGGCACATACACACACACATACACACACATATACATACACACACATACACACACACTTGCACACATATACATACACACATATACACATACATATATACACATACACACACACACTCATACGCACACGCACACACACACACATAAAGGAAGACAGAAGGTGACCCGTTCTGTTTCCTCCTAACCCCCTGTTTACACTCATCATATACAAGATAGCTGAGACTTTCCATAACACACACATGCTGGTGTTCCCTGTGCGTGTGTGTGTGTCTGTGTGTGTGTGTGTGTGCAGGTGTGGGTGTGTTTGTTTATAAAAAATGTGCAGGAAGGTTTTATGTAGTTTACGGAAATCTGAATAAGTCGTCGTCTTGTGGATCTGGTTTTCTGTCTGTCTGCCAGCTGTCTCACTTCTAATAATAATAATAATACATTTTATTTGATGGCGCCTTTCTGGACACTCAAGGTCACCTTACAAAGAAAAAACAATAAAACAACAATAATAAATAAGGCAATCAGTCAATCATAGTAAAATAAATTTAAGTGAAAAATAAATTAAAAGATAGAGGAAATAAAATCAGAGATTATAAGCAGTTCTAAAAAGGTGCGTTTTGAGACTCGACTTAAACTGTGATATGGAGTCCAATTTCCTTAGGTCGGGAGGCAAAGCATTCCATAGTCTAGGGGCAGAGCTACTGAAGGCTCTACCTCCCATGGTGCTAAGGCGCATAGTGGGAACAGACAGGTGTGTAGAGGCAGAAGATCTCAGTGATCGTGGGTGAGAGGTAACCGTGATAAGATCTGCGATATACGGAGGAGCAAGGTTATGGATGGCTTTGAAAGTGAGGAGTAATATTTTATAATGAATACGTTGAGTATTCATTTATATTCATCACTTCTGTGGTGGCATTACAGGTCTGATCAGAGGAAGAGTAAGGTGAAGAAGAAAACCAGTGACCCTTACTTTGATGAAATCTTTTATTTTGAGGTAAAAACAACATTGCAGAATTCTGGACATGCATCTACAGTATGTACACCTCTACAGACACCTTCCACCCCCACATCACTTTACTGAATATCAGCACTGTGATCATATTCAGTACTCAGTGTCCAATCCTGTATTTCTTTAAGACGTGTGATGTTTCAATACATTTAAATTGATTA
>JAFMOC010000535.1:210000-227500 GCA_019802505.1 Corydoras sp. C115 | reverse complement strand
CATTATTAATCATTAGTATTTCAGTATTCATTAGTATGAATTCATCCAATCATTCATTATCTTCCGCTTTATCCTCTACTAGGGTCGCGGGGGGGTTCCCCATGCCCATTCCGGGGAGAACGTTTTGGGTGCTGGGCAGATATCGCAGATCACAGATATACACAAACACACTCTCTATATGGGGCAATTTGGAGAATTGTTTTTGGACTGTGGGAGGAAACCGGAGAACCCGGAGGAAACCCACGTGGACACGGGCAGAACATGGAAACTCCACCCAGATGGGGATTCGAACCGGGAATCCCTAGAGCTGAGAGGAGAACATGCTAACCACCATTAGTATTTAAATATTATTTATTTATCTTCTGTTTAATCCTCTATTAGGATTGCCTGGGGGGGAGGGGACCCATGCCCATCCAGGGGCAAATGTTTTGGGCGGTGGGCAAATAGGGACAAATTAGAGCATTCAGTTGACCTTGATCCATGTTTTTGGACTGTGGGAGGCAACCGGAGAACCCGGAGGAAACCCACGTTTACACGGGAAGAGCATGGAAACTCCACCCAGATCGGGATTAGAACCTGGAATCCTCAGCGCTGAGAGGAGAACATGCCAACCACTCATATTCATTCATCCATCTTCCGCTTAATCCTCTACTGGGGTCAAAGGGGGGTTCCCCATGCCCATCCAGGGGAGAACGTTTCAGGCGCTGGGCAGATATACCCAGGACAGGACACAAATCTCTCACTGGACACTCACTCACTCACACAGACACACTCTATATGGGGCAATTTAGAGCATTTAATTGACCTTAAATCCATGTTCTTGGACTGTGGGAGGAAACCGGAGAACCCAGAGGATGATTATTGTGTCGTGCTCTTTCTAGGTGATCCTCATGTGCAGTACTCAGCTGTGAGCAGTTTTGTGTTCCTGCGGTTCTTCGCTGTTGCTGTTCTTTCTCCACATACCTATCAACTCCGTCCACATCACCCAGTAAGTCCACACACACACACACACACACACACACACACACACACACACACACACAATGACTATAATTAATATAAATATATATATGAGCGGCACGGTGGCTTAGTGGTTAGCACATTTGCCTCTCAGTGTTAGGGATTCCTGGTTCGAATCCCCATCTGGGTGGAGTTTCCATGTTCTCCCCATGTCCGCGTGGGTTTCATCCGGGTTTTCCAGTTTCCCTAGAACTGAGAGGAGAACATGCTAACCACTAAGCCACCGTGCTGCCACAGAATTAGATATATATTTAAAAAATTGCTCGGTGGCTTAGTGTTCTCCTCTCAGCACTAGGGATTCCCGGTTCAAATCCCCATCTGGGTGGAGTTTCCATGTTCTCCCCGTGTCCGCGTGGGTTTCCTTCGGGTTCTCCGGTTTCCTCCCATAGTCCAAAAACATGAATCAAGTCAATTGAATTCTCCAAATTGCCCCATATAGAGTGTGTCTGTGAGTGAGTGTGTGCCCAGTGATAGATTGGCGTCCTGTCCTGGGTGTATCTGCCCAGCGCCCGAAACGTTCTCCCCTGGATGGGCATGTGGAACCCCCCCCCCCACGCGCGCGCGCGACCCTAGTAGAGGATAAAAAATTGCACAGTGGCTTAGTGATTAGCATGTTCTCCTCTCAGCGCTGGGGATTCCCGGTTCAAATCCCAATACGTTTCCAGCGGAGTTTCCATGTTCTCCCCGTGTCCGCATGGATTTCCTCCGGGTTCTCCGGTTTCCTCCAACAGTCCAAAAACATGGTTCAAGGTCAACTGAATTCGCCAAATTGCCCCATATAGAGTGTGTCCAGTGATAGATTGGCGCCCTGTCCTGGGTGTATCTGCCCAGCGCCCAAAACGTTCTCCCCTGGATGTAAAGCGGAAGATCATGAATGAATATATATATATATAAATATTTATTCTATGACTTAATACATTTAAAACATTTTGAAATCTCAATTTTGTTTTGTTATTTGCTTAATAATTACTTTCAATAATAATTAAAAAAGTATGTTAGATATTTCTGTAGATCGTATTTATTTAAACCCACTGCATTCAGCTCTTATTTTAAAAGTCTCGTGTTTGTTTCCCTTTAAGGATCTAGACGTGTCCCGGACTCTCACGCTGATCTCTAAAACTATCCAGACCCTGGGAAGCTGGAGTAGCCTGTCTAAAAACAAACTGGTAAATAAAGTGTGACCGTGTTGATGACAGCAGGTCACTGCAGTTCCACACACACCAAGAACTACACCTTTAACTGGCTTTGTGTTCCTGTGTTTTATTGGTGGTTGAGTTAATCTAAACTCAAAACAGTAATATAATGCTGCTGCAAACTCCATCCACTGAACACAGTGACATCACATGTATAGACTAGTCCTGAGACTCTGATTAAAACGTTTATTTTAGGTTTGGGTTTGGTTTGGTTGTCAGGGGAGCTGAACTTGAATGCTGTTTCATTTCACCATTTGGAATCATCATTAGGTTACATTTCCTCTTGTGATCATGCTGTTCCATGATTCATCAGCTTTATATATACACTACCTCTCACTATGTCCATGTAGTAGTTCTACATTTACATTTACATTACATTTACATTACATTTACATCACATTTACATTTACATTACATTTACATTACATTTACAATACATTACATTTACATTACATTTACATTACATTTACAATACATTACATTTACATTTACATTACATTTACATTACATTACATTTACATTACATTTACATCAAATTTACATTACATTACATTTACATTACATTTACATCAAATTTACATTACATTACATTTACATTACATTACATTTATATCACATTTACATTACATTACATTTACATTACATTACATTACATTTACATTACATTTACATCAAATTTACATTACATTACATTACATTTATATCACATTTACATTACATTACATTTACATCAAATTTACATTACATTACAATTACATTACATTACATTTACATTACATTTACATCAAATTTACATTACATTACATTACATTTACATCACATTTACATTACATTACATTTACATTACATTACATTTACATTACATTACATTCACATCACATTTACATTACATTTACATTAAATTTACATCACATTTACATTACATTTACATCACATTTACATCACATTTACATCACATTACATTACATTTACATCACATTTACATTACATTACATTACATTTACATTACATTTACATTACATTACATTTACATCACATTTACATTAAATTACATTAACATTACATTTACATTTACATCACATTTACATTACATTACATTTACATTACATTACATTACATTACATTTACATTACATTACATTTACATTACTTTACATTTACATTACATTACATTTACATTTACATCACATTTACATTACTTTACATTACATTACATTACATTTACATCACATTTACATTACATTACTTTACATTTACATTACATTACATTTACATTACATTTACATTACTTTACATTTACATTACATTACATCACATTTACATCACATTTACATTACATTACATTACATTTACTTTATATTACATTACATTTACATTACATTACATTACATTTACATTACATTTACATTACATTACATTACATTTACGTCACATTTACATTACTTTACATTACATTACATTTACATTACATTTACATTACATTACATTTACATTTACATCACATTTACATTTACATCACATTTACATTACATTACTTTACATTACATTACATCACATTACAAATTACATTTACATTACATTACATTACATTTACATTACATTACATTTACATCACATTTACATTACATTACTTTACATTACATTACATCACATTACAAATTACATTTACATTACATTTACATCACATTTACATTTGCATTACATTTACATTTACATTACATTTACATCACATTACTTTACATTACATTACATCACATTACAAATTACATTTACATTACATTTACATCACATTTACATTTACATTACATTTACATTTACGTTACATTTACATCACATTACTTTACATTACATTACATTACAAATTACATTTACATTACATTTACATTACATTACATTACAATTACATTACATTTACATTACATTTACATTACATTACATTTACATTACATTACATTACAAATTACATTTACATTACATTTACATTTACATTAAATTTACATTACATTACATTTACATTACATTACATTTACATTTACATTACATTTACATTACATTACATTACAAATTACATTTACATTTACATTACATTTACATTACATTACATTTACATTTACATTTGCATTACATTACATTTACATTACATTTACATTTGCATTACAGTACATTTAGCAGACACTTTTATCCAAAGTGACTTACAAGGTGAACACAGGGTTATGAGGTTAACGGTCATCTCACATGTACCGTTTATATATAGATTTTATATGCTGATATATATAGATATATATAGATTTTATATGCTGCTATATATATTTTTTTTCCTATATTTATATCTATTGTATACCACTTTTTTATATATAGTGTGTATATATATATTCTTAAATTAATTTTCTATACTGTATATACATATATTTATATATTATATGTATAGTTAAGGCGGCACGGTGGCTTAGTGGTTAGCATGTTCTCCTCTCAGCGCTAGGGATTCCCGGTTCGAATCCCCATCTGGGTGGAGTTTCCATGTTCTCCCCGTGTCTGCGTGGGTTTCCTCCGGGTTCTCCGGTTTCCTCCCACAGTCCAAAAACATGGATCAAGTCAATTGAGTTCTCCAAATTGCCCCAATAAGAGTGTGTGAGTGTGAATGAGTGTGTGCCCAGCGATAGACTGGCGCCCTGTCCTGGGTGTATCTGCCCAGCGCCCGAAACGTTCTCCCCTGGATGGGCATGGGGAACCCCCCCACGACCCTAATAGAGGAAGATAATGAATGAATAAATATTTATATATATATATATATATATATATATATATATATATATATATATATATATATATATATTTAATAGCTGTTTATTATTATATTTCACATATCTATATAATGTATTTAAAAAAAAGAAAGAAAAAAATCATTTTCTTCTTTAAAATTTAAATTTCAATTATTACTTTAAAAGAACAGGGTAATTGGGGTCCGTGACCCATAATTTTCGTTCTTATCTCATGTACCACATGATCTAAATGATAATAAAATTTTCTTGAATCTTGAATCTTAATCACAACAGGAGCAATGAGGGTTAGGGGTCTTGCTTAAGGACCCACATTGGTAACTTCAGTGGACCTGGGATTTGAACCCCCAACCTTCAGATTGATAGCCCAACACCCTAAGCGCTGAGCTACCACGCCCCATACTAGAAACATTAGGCTCCTCTAGCGCCACATAGGTCTACTAATGCCTTTTGCATGCGTTCTCTGAGGTTGATCCATTGTTTTGTGTTTCTTCATTTCGGCCTCATCTAATGACCATCTCTGATCTCACTAGAAGCTCCAGGCTCCTCGTATGTGTAATACGTTTAATTAATACATTAATTAGAGTCAGATTGGTCTGTGATGCTGCTTTACATCATAAGGGATTTAATTTAAGATGTGATGAAGATTCTCTATATCACTCACAGTCATCATGGGATCAGATCTAACAAATTAATACAGTCCAGTTCCGTATACACTCACTGGCCTTTGTTTGTGTGTGTGTGTGTGTGTGTGTGTGTGTGTGTGTTCATGCTGCAGTCTAGTTTCAAAGAGACCTACATGTGTGATTTCTTCAAGTTATTTCATGAAGATAAATGTATAGAGAAAGTGAAGAAGGTAAGACCCCCCATTCATAACAACAACAGTCAATTGTTATATTAATTAAACAATAATTATTATTACTCTCTTAATTATTATTATTATTATTATTATTATCATTAATGTCATTATTATTGTTATTGTTAGTATTATTATTGTACTGCTGTCAATTATTGTCAAACGATAGTTGTTATAATAATCAAACAATAATAATTATTACTATCTTTATTAGTATTATTATTATAAATAATAATATTGTTATTGTTAGTATTGTTGTTGTTATTATTATTATTCACTCATTCATTTTTCATTCATTATCTCCCGCTTATTATTATTATTATTATTATTATTATTATTATTGGGCGGCACGGTGGCTTAGTGGTTAGCATGTTCTCCTCTCAGCGCTAGGGATTCCCGGTTCGAATCCCCATCTGGGTGGAGTTTCCATGTTCTCCCCGTGTCCGCGTGGGTTTCCTCCGGGTTCTCCGGTTTCCTCCCACAGTCCAAAAACATGGATCAATTCAATTGAGTTCTCCAAATTGCCCCATATAGAGTGTGTTTGTGTGAGTGAGTGTGTGCCCAGCGATAGATTGGTGTCCTGTCCTGGGTGCCCAGCGCCCAAAACGTTCTCCTCTAGATGGACATGTGGAACCCCCCCCCCACGACCCTAATAGAGGATAAAGCGGGAAATAATGAATGAATGAATGAATGATTATTATTATTATTATTATTATTATAATTATTGTCTGTAGTATTTTGTCTGTCTGAGAATTAAATATTCAAATTGGTTTTCTTGCACCAGTTTTTGGATGATATCTCGTCCAACGCATGTAAAATTTCTAGTGGAATGGAGGATTTGGTTGTTGTGAAGGAGGGGTAAGATACCATACACACACACACACACACACACACACACATTTAATGTTAACTTTAATGTATTAATAAATGTAATCTGTTTATATATCTGTGACTGATGAGATTAATGAGTTTTGGTGGTTTATAAAAGCAATAAGGTACAAGTGGGTGTGGCATTAGTGTAAATAAATCACAGGAAAGAGGTGTTATTAGGCCCAGAGTACAGTTACACCTCTTTCCTATGATTTATTCACAATAATACACAACCTCGAGTGTCTTATTAAAAAAGCCTCCATATAATATTGGTTTGATTGGTTTGATTTAGCGGCACAGTGGCTTAGTGATTAGCATGTTTGCCTCTCAGCGCTAGGGATTCCCGGTTCGAATCCCCCTCTGGGTGGAGTTTCCATGTTCTCCCCGTGTCCGCGTGGGTTTCCCCCGGGTTCTCCGGTTTCCTCCCACAGTCCAAAAACATGGATCAAGGTCAATTGAGTTCTCCAAATTGCCCCATATAGAGTGTGTCTGTGTGAGAGTGAGTGTGTGTCCAGCGATAGATCCTAGGTGTCCTGTCCTGGGTGTATCTGCCCAGCGCCCGGACCCTAGTCCACGCGACCCTAGTAGAAGATAAAGCGGAAGATAATGGATGGATGAATGGTTTGATTTCTGAATGTGTTTAATGAAAGTATAATTGTTAATAAACGTGTCTCTGAGTAACGTGTTTCCGGTTTCTCTAGTAATCTAATTTAGTGACTAAATTACAGAACACAGTCCATAAAAAACATTCTACATAAATCACTACAAGTGTTCTAGTGACAAAAATAATTGTGTGTGTGTGTGTGTGTGTGTGTGTGTGTGTGTGTGTGTGTGTGTGTGTGTGTGTGTGTGTGTGTGTGTAGGGAGGTCCATAAAAGAGCACAAGGTAGAAGTCATTTCAAGAAGAAAAATTTCAAGAAGCGTTGGCTCAGAGTGACCAATCGGGAGTTGTCTTACCATAAACAAAAAGGTACACACACACACACACACACACACACACACACCCACACACACGCCAAATTATACATTGGTGTGATCAGACCACTAAAGGCGTATAAACCAAGTACCACTAAGATTTGAAGGTCCAAGATTGTGGCGCGGCAGTAGCTCGCAGCGGCCGCTCCGAATACAAACGGTGTTCTTAGACTGCGAAACAGTTTCTTTCCTCAGACCATCAGACTCCAAAACAATCCGACCAAACATGAACATATCCGCTGTTAGCATGTTGCACATATTTTATGCACATCTTTGCACACCTTTTGCACAATTTTTGCACATTATAAAGAACTGCCGCAATTACAAACTCTTAAATTTTTAAATCCGGGACATTTTTCTCTGCACATGTGGCTCACACCACTAGGAGGCCACCAGCACGGTTACCTCTCCACTTAATGTTAACTGTTTACAAACCAAACTCAGGGTTTACTTCATACCATTACTTAAATGTTTATTGTTTTGTGTATCGTCCTGTATTTATTGTGATCCTTGTGTTTGCACACGTGCACTTTATGTTGATTGTGTAGTGGCTGTTATATGTTGTACCATGTTCCTGAGGAACGCTGTCTCGTTCCACATTATATTGTGGAATGACATAAAAAATAGATTTCTGCGTTCTGCTTAACTTAAAGTTCTGTACCGGTGTAAGGTTTTGTTTAATGTGGATGAAGTAAACTCAAATTCATCCGTCCATTATCTCCCGCTTTATCCTCTATTAGGGTCATGGTGGGGTTCCCCATGCCCATCCAGGGGAGAACGTTTCGGGCGCTGGGCAGATACACCCAGAACAGGACGCCAATCCATCACTGGGAACACACTCACTCACACAAACACACTCTATATGGGGCAATTTGGAGAATTCAATTGACTTGATCCATGTTTTTGGACTGTGGGAGGAAACCGGAGAACACACAGACACGGGGAGAACATGGAAAGTAAAGTAAAATATTCTAAATATAACAAAAGTCATCATTCATTAGCATTTATCAAATATTTGGGCCAATATCACGATTATGATTTCGAAATCGGGCGGCACGGTGGCTTAGTGGTTAGCATGTTCTCCTCTCAGCACTAGGGATTTCCAGTTCAAATCCCCATCTGGGTGGAGTTTCCATGTTCTCCCCATGTCCACATGGGTTTCCTCCGGGTTCTCCGGTTTCCTCCCACAGTCCAAAAAACATGGATCAAGTCAATTGAGTTCTCCAAATTGCCCCATATAGAGTGTGTGTGTGTGTGTGAGTGAGTGTGTGCCCAGCGATAGATTGGCATCCTGTCCTGGGTGAATCTGCCCAGCGCCCGAAACGTTCTCCGCTGGATGGGCATGAGGAACCCTCTCTACGATCCTAATATAGGATAAAGCGAAAGATAATGAATGAATGAATGAATGATTTCGAAAACATGGATATTTGAGGACGGAAGAAATCTACTGTCCCTGTTCTTGATCCTAAATGTGCTAGAAATGCATAGAATTGAGCCGAGAAACAGATTAGCACAGAGAAAGCTACTCTGTGTTGCCATGGTAACCACCGTTTATTAAAAAAGCAACACAAAAGTATTTCAAAACACTGAAAATAGCCCAGGACTTCAAAGTCGACAAATTTGGTACTTTGTATTACATAAAAAATTATTTTATGTTTAAACCTTGAGCTTGGCTATAAGTCTGTAAAGTCTTTGTCGTGTGTCTGTCCATCCGTCTGTCCGTCTGTCTATCTCATTAACTCATTACAGCAGAATGGGATCGAAAGATTTATTATATTTCTGTTTATAGGGAAGGATCCCATTTATGTCATTCCTTTAAAGGACATCAAGGGAGTTGAGAAGCTGGACGAGAGCACCTTCGACCGCAAAAATGTAAAGACATAACCCTTACCTCACCCTCCATAGGGCACATGTTGGGACATTTGGGACACAGCTCACATACAGCCTGATGTTACAAAATACATGATATACAGAACATAGTGTGTGGTAGCCCAGTGGATAGGGTGTTGGGCTATCAATCTAAAGGTTGTAGGTTCAAATCCCACCTCCATTAAAGTTACCAATGTGGCTCTGTGAGCAAGACCCTTAACCCTCATTGCTCCAGCGGTGCTGTATGACCAACCCCGTGCTTGCTTTGTAAGTTACGTTTGGATAAAAGCATCTGCTAAATGACCAAATGTAAATGTAATGTAGTTTACGTTCATACTTTATCTATAAACTATATAAACAAATTAAATTAAGTTGCTCAGGTTCCATCCATCCATTATCTTCCACTTTATCCTCTATTAGGGTCGTGGGGGGGTTCCCCATGCCCATCCAGGGGAGAACGTTTCGGGTGCTGGGCAGATACACCGAGGACAGGGCGCCAATCCATCACTGGATACACAGACACGCGCACACACACACACTCTATTTGTAATTTGGAGAACTCAATTGACTTGATCCATGTTTTTGGACTGTGGGAGGAAACCGGAGAACCCGGAGGAAACCCACACGGACACGGGGAGAACTTGGAAACTCCACCCAGATGGGGATTCGAACCGGGAATCCCTAGCACTGAGAGGAGAACATGCTAACCACTAAGCCACCGTGCCACCCTAAGTTGCTCAGGTTAATATGTGTATACATATTTTGTGGTTGTGTGTAAGAGAGCGGCACGGTGGCTTAGTGATTGGCATGTTCTCCTCTCAGCACTAGGGATTCCCGGTTCGAATCCCCATCTGGGTGGAGCTTCCATGTTCTCCCCGTGTCTGTGTGGGTTTCATCCAGGTTCTCCGGTTTCCTCCCACAGTCCAAAAACATGGATCAAGTCAATTGAGTTCTCCAAATTGCCCCATATAGAGTGTGTGTGTGAGTGAGTGTGTGTCTAGTGATAGATTGGCGCCCTGTCCTGGGTGTATCTGCCCAGCGCCCGAAACGTTCTCCCCTGGATGGGCATGGGGAACCCCCCCCCACCCTACGCGACCCTAATAGAGGATAAAGCTGAAGATAATGGATGGATGTGTGTGAGAGAGAACAAGCCGTGATTTGTTTCATCAGTTCTTGTTCTGAAGGCTCACTGCATGCTCCCTGGTGTGATGTTCCTGGTGGGGTCTCCAGGAACACGTTCTAGAAACATCATGTTGTACAGAGAAGTTTTTTAGCTTTAAAGCCCTAACGTCTGTTCTGCGCTTCCCCTCAGATGTTTCAGGTGATTTTCAGCGAGAGGCCGCTGTACGTACAGGCTCTGAATTGTGTGGAGGCGCGAGAGTGGATCGACGTCCTCACACAGCTAATCCGCTTCAACACTGACCAAGTGGGGGTGTTTCAACCCACAGCCATTAACTGCAGAGAGTACGCACACACACACACACACACACACACACACACACACACACACACACTGTGGGAGCCAGAATTCAGTAAGAGAATTAAATTGTATGTTCAAGATTCAAGAACATTTTATTATCATTAATATCACATGTGGCGGCACGGTGGCTTAGTGGTTAGCACGTTCTCCTCTCAGCGCTAGGGATTCCCGGTTCGAATCCCCATCTGGGTGGAGTTTCCATGTTCTCCCCGTGTCCGCGTGGGTTTCCTCCGGGTTCTCCGGTTTCCTCCCACAGTCCAAAAACATGGATCAAGTCAATTGAGTTCTCTAAATTGCCCCATATAGAGTGTGCCTGTGTGAGTGAGTGTGTGTTCAGTGATAGATTGGCGTCCTGTCCTGGGTGTATCTGCCCTGTGCCCGAAACGTTCTCCCCTGGATGGGCATGGGGAACCCCCCCGTGGTCCTAATAGAGGATAAAGCGGAAGATAATGAATGAATCTGTTTGTAAAACAAAGGGTGGCTTAGTGGTTTAGCATGTTCTCCTCTCAGCGCTAGGGATTCCCGGTTCGAATCCCCATCTGGGTGGAGTTTCCATGTTCTCCCCGTGTCCTCATGGGTTTCCTCCAGGTTCTCTGGTTTCCTCCCACAGTCCAAAAACATGGATCAAGTTAACTGAGTTCTCTAAATTGCCCCATATAGAGTGTGTTTGTGTGAGTGAGTGTGTGTCCAGCGATAGATTGGCGCCCTGTCCTGGGTCTATCTGCCCAGCGCCCGAAACGTTCTCCCCTGGATGGGCATGGGGAACCCCACCGCGACCCTAATAGAGGATAAAGCGGAAGATAATGGATGAATGAATGAATGTTGAACACACAAACACACTGTACACACATTCTTTATTTTAAACCGATTCAGGTTCGCTTCACTCTTTCACTCCATGTCTGATTTTCTTTCTCTCCGTGTCCCCCCCACCCCCCCACCCCCCGCAGCAGCACACTGGCAAACATTCAGGTGGAAATTGACTGCGACAGAGAGACGGAGAGAATCTACACTCTGTTCACAGAGAGTTTACCTCGCCTGCAGAAGATGGAGGGTGAGTATTAAGTCACGAGAATGCATGTTCTCCTCTCAGGGCTAGGGATTCCCGGTTCGAATCCCCATCTGGGTGGAGTTTCCATGTTCTCCCTGTGTCCCCGTGGGTTTCCTCCGGGTTCTCCGGTTTAGTCCCACAGTCCAAAAACATGGATCAAGTCAATTGAATTCTCCAAATTGCCCCATATATAGTGTGTGTGTGTGAGTGAGTGTGTGCCCAGTGATAGATTGGCGTCCTGTCCTGGGTGTATCTGCCCAGCACCCGAGACGTTCTACCCTGGATGGGCATGTGGAACCCCACCGCGACCCTAATAGAGGATAAAGTGGAAGATAATGGATGGATGGACATACAACAACTAGAATTTAGCTTTATGATCAAATAAGATCAGATACATTTAAAAAGATAATCTAATATAACTATTAAGAGAAATAATATATAAAAATATATATGATAGACATAGAATGTATATCAGTATATTCATTCATTCATTATCTTCCACTTTATCCTCTATTAGGGTCGCGAGGGGGGTTCCCCATGCCCATCCAGGGGAGAACGTTTCGGGCGCTGGGCAGATACACCCAGGACAGGACGCCAATCTATCGCTGGACACACACACTCACTCACACAGACACACTCTATATGGGGCAATTTGGAGAACTCAATTGACTTGATCCATGTTTTTGGACTGTGGGAGGAAACCGGAGAACCCGGAGGAAACTCACGCGGACACGGGGAGAACATGGAAACTCCACCCAGATTGGGATTCGAACCTGGATCCCCAGGACTGAGAGGAGAACATGCCAACCACTAAGCCAGCACATATAATACTACTACTATGATGATAATTAGTATAATAATGTGTGTTTGTGTGTTTGTGTGTTTGTGTGTTTGTGTTTGTGTTTGTGTGTGTGTTTGTGTGTGTGTGTGTGTGTGTGTGTGTGTGTGTGTGTGTGTGTGTGTAGATGCCTGTGCCAGCATGTCTGTGTATCTTGGGCAGCAGAAGGAACAGGAGGAATACTCCACCTTCATCATCCAAGACCCGAAGGAGACGTTCCGCACCATCCGAGAGATCCGGGACGTTCTGAGCGACCTGCAGAACAAACACACCGCCACGGCGCTGACCGACCGACCCGGCACCATGTAACCATCTCCTCATGTCAGTGTTTACGTCTCATGTAAGACATAAACACTGACATGTCTTCCGTCTGTTCCCTCACAGTAAGAACCCCATCGTCGGGAAGACGTCCTAACACTGAGCTCGCCGGGGATGGAAGCTAACTCCGGCTGACGCCACTTTGGTAGGACACGCACTCCATGAAGACCCCGCCCCCCCCCCGGTGGATCTACCCCCCCTAGTGGGAGCGAGCGACGGCGCGGCGTGTGCTGTGATGCTATTGATTATGGCTGCTAACGAAACGAACCAGCTACAGATTGTCAATCAATCATCAATCGTTGAATTCTGTGGAACGTTCTCTCTCAGGCCTCCGATGCTGGACGTGGTCCAGGTTCCAGGAACCACAAGGAACCATAAGGGAACCATAAGGAACCACAAGGGAACCCCGCTTTCCTTTTTCTGCTGCATTTTTTTTTCTATTCCAATCACACAGTGAATACGAATAATCTGCCTTATTGATATTGGATCGGGACTCATGAACCGAGACCCACACACACACACCCACACACCCACACACACACACACACACACACACACACACACCAGCAGCACTTTAGACATTTGGAAGGTTCCAGATGGATGTAATCGATACGTGGTATCGTCACTATGGATCAGTTGAATGATCGCAGCATTATCACATGCCGACCTGTACAGGTTATACGGTCGCCTCACCCAGAGCCGACGGACCCCGGAGATCTTCTGTCCATCGGTCCAGAGAACATCGTCCTATTGTTCTCGTCCACGGTCTCACACTCAGACTTCTTAGATCTCTCTGCGCCGTGACGGACGGACGGACAGACGGACGGGAGATTATACATTCCTTTAAATCATCTCATAATGACATGAGTGTGAATCCAATCAAGCATCTGACCTCTTCACACACACACACACACACACACACACACACACACACACACACACACACACACATACACACACACACACACACACTTTCCTCTGTTTCCTTCTTCTTCCTCCACCTCCAGGTCTCATGCTTTCATTTCCGGTTTTTCATAAACTCGTTGTTATTCGACGGTACGTCATTTGTTTGGTATTAGATTTGTGTTTTTAAAGGTGAAACATTTCCTCCGTGCCCATTGGCTCATTTCAACGTCGATCCTGTCGCTCCTCGCCGGTTCCTTCACAGTCCGGGACGAATAAATGGCTCCACCACCCAAACCTGCAAACCGTCATGCTTTTACCAATCAAAAGCAAAACACCGTGCAGATTAATAATCTGACCATCAGTTCTTTTTTTTTTTTTTTTTTTTTTTTTTTTTGTTTTTTTTGCTTTAATCTCAAATTTTAAATCGGACCTTTAAATCTGTTGCTGATTTTATCTTTGTGTTAAAGATTATTTCGATGATTTGTCGCTGTTTGACGTTTGTTTCTATTAAAACCTTTATATTTTGCAGTTTGGGACTGGCCCCGTTTTTTGCCCCGGAGTGTGGCCTCCACACGTTGACCGTTGACCGTCGCGTTGACCGATAGCTTCCCGAATGAGCTTTTGGATTTGTGATCTGTTTGTATTTATGAGCTCCGCCTTTAATTTATTGCAATCAGTCCTCCACCGTGTTAATCAAAGTGCTTACGTTGTTGTTTATGGTGCCCCCTGTTGGTTATTTAACTCCTCCCTCACCGCCACCTCACAGACTGAACCAGCTTCATTCGCTCATTTGTAGAAATTCAGATTTTCATGTTACAGCATGTTCATCAGTCCATCACACACACACACACACACACACACACACACACACACACACTCAGGTCTCTCTAATTCACCTGCAAGCACGTTCTTAATTAAACCCTGGGGGAAACATGAGAAGAAACTTGCTCAGACACAGGGAGAACATGCAAACTAGGTAATAAGGACTTTGGGTAACTCTAGGGGCAGCACGTTGGTCTAGGGATTCCCGGTTCGAATCCCAATCTGGGTGGAGTTTCCATGTCCGCCCCGTGTCCACGTGGGTTTCCTCCGGGTTCTCCGGTTTCCTCTCACAGTCCAAAAACATGGATCAAGTCAATTGAGTTCTCCAAATTGCCCCATATAGAGTGCGTCTGTGTGTGTGCCCAGTGATAGATTGGCGTCCTGTCCTGGGTGTATCTGCCCAGCGCCCGAAACGTTCCCCTGGATGGGCATGGGGAACCCGCCCTCCCCCCGCGACCCTAATAGAGGATAAAGCGGGAGATAATGGATGGATGGAACTTTTCCTGTGGAGGGTGGCACGATGGATTAGTGGTTAGCACGTTCTCCTCTCAGCACTAGGGATTCCCGGTTCGAATCCCCATCTGGGTGGAGTTTCCATGTTCTCCCCGTGTCCGCGTGGGTTTCCTCCGGGTTCTCCGGTTTCCTCCCACAGTCCAAAAACATGGATCAAGGTCAATTGAGGTCTCCAAATTGCCCCATATAGAGTGTGTGTGTGTGAGTGAGTGAGTGCCCAGTGCCTGAGACGTCCTCCCCTGGATGGGCATGGGGAACCCCCCCCCCCATGATCCTAATAGAGGATAAAGCGGGAGATAATGAAGCCAGTTTATTCCTCATGTGAAGGATGAAGCACAAGGTGAATTGGAGAACCCTGACATCATCTCAGAAGAAATCGCATCATCTCTAAACTGAGGACTGACATCGAATAAGAAATTATCTTCAGCAATAATGTTTTTTAGCCTCCATTGGTCCATCTGGACGTCAAGTGCCTGAACCCCCTCTTACTGCAGATGTTGCTGATGCTGATGTTACTATAAGGGTTTACTATGTGGCCAGGTCCACTGACCTCTGTGTTGTTCCGAAACATTCCTGTGATAAATGAAGGATGGAGAATCTGTTCATGCTTTGTGGCCTGTGTTTGGTTTCTCATGTCGTTGTTACTGTAAAGCGTTTTTGTAACATTAAACCACACGTGACCTTTCGGTACAACACTGTTGAGTTTCCTCATTCATTCATTCACCTTCCATCCCTGTTCTCAGATCAGAATCCAATCCATTCATTCATTCATTATCTTCCGCTTTATCCTCTATTAGGGTCGCGGTGGGGTTCCCCATGCCCATCCAGGGGAGAACGTCTCGGGCGCTGGACAGATACACCCAGGACACCCAGGACATCGGCAATTTTTGAGAATTCAATTGACTTGAACCATGTTTTTGGACTGTGGGAGGAAACCGGAGAACCCGGAGGAAACCCACGCAGACACGGGGAGAACATGGAAACTCCACCCAGATGGGGATTCGAACCGGGAATCCCAAGACACTGACTCTGACCTACAGGACGATCTCTGGATCTGCCCCCTCTTACCTTCACTCTTTCATTCATTCATTCATTATCTTCTGCTTTTTATCCTCTATAAGGGTCGTAGGGGGGGGGGTTCCCCGTGCCCATCCAGGGGAGAACGTTTCGGGCGCTGGGCAGATACACCCAGGACAGGGCGCCAATCCATCGCTGGGCACACACTCACTCACACAGACACACTCTATATGGGGCAATTTGGAGAATTAAATCGACTTGATCCATGTTTTTGGACTGTGGGAGGAAACCGGAGAACCCGGAGGAATCCCACGCGGACACGGGGAGAACATGGAAACTCCACCCAGATGGGGATTCGAACCGGGAATCCCTAGTGCTGAGAGGAGAACATGCCAACCACTAAGCCACCGTGCCGCCTGTACCTTCACTCTAGATTTCCCAAATCCACTCCGACTCGTTCACTTCACTCTAGTGATGATCGCCACCTGGTGGTTCCACCTCACCAATCAGACCTTATCTAACTAAACAAGCTACTCAAGCTACTCTAGAGTGAGTTAGTCCAAGTCCTCGTCCTATCCCGGTTCAATTACTGTAATGCATTGCTTGCAGGTCTCCCAGCTTCCACAATCAGACCTCTACAACTGATTCAAAACCCTGCAACTCGACTCGTGTTCAACCAACTCAAGTGAATCATGTGACTCCACCTCTCCTCTCTCTCCAAGACACTGACTCTGACCTACAGGACGATCTCTGGATCTGTCCCCTCTTACCTTCACTCTAGATTTCCCAAATCCACTCCGACTCGTTTACTTCGCTCCAGTGATGATCGCCACCTGGTGGTTCCACCTCACCGATTAGCTAATTCTCACTCTGTGGCGTTCACCACTGCAAAATGGTGGAACGTTCTTCCCAACTCTGTCCATAAGGCAGAATCACTAAACAGTTTTAAGAAACTACTGAAGACGCATCTCTTTAACAAATAGCTGTGGGAAAAAAAAG
>JAFMOC010000535.1:182500-202500 GCA_019802505.1 Corydoras sp. C115 | reverse complement strand
GTCTTCGTTCCAGCTGTGGATCTGAACCAGCTGAAGTTTACATTATATTTACAATATCCAATTATCATCCATTTATTAATTTCCACTTAATCCTATACTAGGGTCGCAGGGGAGAACATATATATATATATATATATATATTTAAATGTGTATTTATTTTTTTTGAGTGGCCAGAAAGGTGCCTATATGTATTATGTATTATTATATATAAAATGTATTATTAAATGTATAAATATAAAATGTATTATTATTATTATTATACGTATAAATCTGCTGCTGCCACTTTTCTATTGTATATAAGTCTTAAGCTACTAATATTAATAAAACAAAACGAGCAATAAAACACTAAAACAAATAGAACCAAAGGTGGCGCAGTGGTTTAGTGTTTAGCATGTTCTCCTCTCAGCACTAGGGATTCCCGGTTCGAATCCCAATCTGGGTGGAGTTTCCATGTTCTCCCCGTGTCCGTGTGGGTTTCCTCCCACAAGTCCAAAAACATGGATCAAGGTCAATTGAATTCTCCAAATTGCCCCATATAGAGTGTGTCTGTGTGTGAGAGTATGTTCAGCGATGGATTGGTGTCCTGTCCTGGGTGTATCTGCCCAGCGCCCGAGACGTTCTCCCCTGGATGTGCATTGGGAACCCCCCGCAACTCTAATATAGGATAAAGTGGAAGATAATGGACGGATGGAATCCCCATCTGGGTGGAGTTTCCATGTTCTCCCCGTGTCCGCGTGAGCTTCCTCCGGGTTCTCTGGTTTCCTCCCACCGTCCAAAAACATGGATCAAGGTCAATTGAGTTCTCCAAATTGCCCCATATAGAGTGTGTCTGTGTGAGTGAGTGTGTTCAGTGATAGATTGGTGTCCTGTCCTGGGTGTATCTGCCCAGCGCCCGAAACGTTCTCCCCTGGATGGGCAAGGAGAACCCCACCGCGACCCTAATAGAGGATAAAGCGGAAGATAATGAATGAAAGTTTAAAATAATATTCGTTTTGTCGACTTTAAATCGGAGGAAGCTAGAAATCTTTTCGCGGGGCTTTTATTTTAGGTTTGGAGGAAGCGGAAGTGCAGCTGCACGGTGGCGGTATTGTTCAGAGAGACGACGTTGTTCTGTCGCGTGCTACAGAAAGAAAAGAAAGATTCAACTTTAATATTCTCTTTATTTCTGCTGTTTATCTGAATTATCATCATGTAAGTTTACCTTTCATTCACTAATTAATACTTCATTATTATAATTGTGTTAATGAAGAGTGAACGGGTGCGGGTTTAAGGCTAACATGCTAACAGCTATAAAATATCATAATATAATAATAATAATAATAAATATCATAAACATTAAATCATTAAAACTGCTTTAAATCAATAACGCAGTGTGTGCAGTTTATTTTATTATGACGTAAAAATGAAATCTATGAAATAAATGAAATCTATGAAATAAATCTATGAAGTAG
Organism: Corydoras sp. C115; assembly: GCA_019802505.1. Classification (NCBI taxonomy): domain Eukaryota; kingdom Metazoa; phylum Chordata; class Actinopteri; order Siluriformes; family Callichthyidae; genus Corydoras; species Corydoras sp. C115. Next base: position 201,049 of record JAFMOC010000535.1, on the reverse strand, counting down.
AATCAATATTTATTATTGAAAATATTTAAATATAAACCTAACTTTTTTCTATTAATTAAAGTGTTTTGCAGTTTGAATCACTTTTTTAAAATAATATTTTAATCTTTTGTAATACGTTTATTCATTGTATTGCGCTTAAACCTCTTTTGGGGTCGTTTGGGGGTGGGGGGGGGGGTTCTCCATGCCCATCCAGGGGAGAACATCTCGGGTGCTGGGCAGATACACCCAGGACAGGACGCCAATCTATCACTGGTCACACATACACACTCTATATGGGGCAATTTGGAGAACTCAATTGACTTGATCCATGTTTTTGGACTGTGGGACGAAAACGGAGAACCCGGAGGAAACCCACGCGGACACGGGGAGAACATGGAAACTCCACCCAGATTGGGATTCGAACCAGGAATCCCTAGTGCCTCAGGTGGAAAACATGCTAAACACCATGCCACCCCCAGATGGAGAACATTTATTCATTATCTTCTGCTTTATCCTCTATTAGGGCACACACTCACTCTCACACACACTCTATATGGGGCAATTTAGAGCATTAAATTGACCTTTTATCGATTATTACGATTGGGATCCTGTCACCTGAATTACAGGATTAAAAGAAAAACTAAACTGGTTTAAACAAAAAAAAAAGAGGGCGGCATGGTGGCTTTGTGGTTGGCATGTTCTCCTCTGTTCACCCAATCTGGGTGGAGTTTCCCTGTTCTCCCCGTGTCCGCGTGGGTTTCCTCCGGATTCTCTAGGTTCCTCCCACAGTCCAAAAACATGGATCCAAGGTAAATAGCTCTAAATTGCCCCATATAGAGTGTGTTCGTAGGATTTAAAGGCCTCTGCGGCATTCGAACATCTAACAGGTGGCTGCTGTAATCTGAATCAACATTAAAACCAAAATAAGTTGAAGCGGGTGGCACGAGGGTTGGCATGTTCTCCTCTCAGCACTGGGGATCCGGGTTCGAATCCAATCTAGGTGGAGTTTCCATGTTCTCCCCGTGTCCGCGTGGGTTTCCTCCGGGTTCTCCAGTTTCCTCCCACAGTCCAAAAACATGGATCAAGTCAAATGAGTTCTCCTAATTGCCCCATATAGAGTGTGTGTGTGTGAGTGAGTGTGTGTCCAGTGATAGATTGGCGTCCTGTCCTGGGTGTATCTGCCCAGCGCCCGAAACGTTCTCCCCTGGATGGGCTTGGGGAACCCCCCCCCCCCCCCCCGCGACCCTAATAGAGGATAAAGAGGAAGATAATGGATGGATGGATGTTCTGTTTGGGGAAATGTGTTACAGTGATTGTTGTACATTTGTTTGTATACTGTGTGTTTGGGTTTAACTAAAATCCGGTGTTTAATAAAAGAGCAATTCTAACACATTAGACAATACTAACATTCATTCATTCATTCATTATCTCCCGCTTTATCCTCTATTGGGGTCGCGGTGGGGTTCCCCATGCCCATCCAGGGGAGAACGTTTCGGGCGCTGGGCAGATAGACCCAGGACAGGGCGCCAATCCATCGCTGGGCACACACTCACTCACTGATACACACTCTATATGGGGCAATTTTGAGAATTCAATTGACTTGATCCATGTTTTTGGACTGTGGGAGGAAACCGGAGAACCCGGAGGAAACCCACGCAGACACGGGGAGAACATGGAAACTCCACCCAGATGGGGATTCAAACCGGGAATCCCTAGCGCTGAGAGGCGAACGTGCTAACCACTAAGCCACCGTGCCGCCCACAATACTAACATGATGTGTGTAAACAGGTTTCAATATAAAAGCCTAAAAATAGAGCTTGACCCCGGTAGATCTCGATGACCTGTCCAATGGAAAAGTAGATCTCGGGCCAGAAAAGTGTGGGCACCCCTGGTTTGGGGCATGCACATATTTTAGGTTTTTAATTCTGTGTTCTATTGTGATGGTGTGTGTTTGAATGTGCACACACACACACACACACATGCAGGAGTCTGCTGAACAAACCCAAATCTGAGATGACGCCAGAGGAGCTGCAGAAACGAGAGGAGGAGGAGTTTAACACGGGGCCGCTGTCCGTCCTCACGCAGTCGGTCAAAAACAACACGCAGGTTCTCATCAACTGCCGGAACAACAAGAAGCTGCTGGGACGAGTGAAGGCCTTCGACAGGTAACGATCTCACCCCACTGAGCTGTCCCCACAGCAGAACCCCCACCCCACCACACCCATGGAGCCGTACCCACAGAATCAGTATTACACACACTGGGTTTTTGTTCATAGTCAGTCAGTGGTTAAGGAACCAGCCTTGCAACCTTAAGGTTCCCAGTTCGATTCCCGGTCCCACCAAACACAATGGCTGAAGTGTCCATGAGCAAGAATCAGAATCTAGGGCTGCAACAACGAATCGATAAAATCGATAAAAATTGATTATCCAAAGTATCGATAATGGATTTCCATTATCGATTCGTTGGGTCGCTCGATTTCCGCGTTACTCGCGATGTCGTAACCGCCTACGTCACCTGCAGCGCTTCAATAACGCTGGAAAATAATAGCAGGTTGAACAGAACGAGGCGGAGTCTGCAAAACAACTTGATAAATCGCACTAGGGCTGTATTCAACTAAAGATTTTCATAGTCGAATCTGATTCGTCAGATTTTCCCTATAGTCGACTGATAGTCGAATCAGTGAAAATTTCACCACAAGATGGCGCTATAAGCGTAGTTTTTAAAAATAATATATTTTTTATATTTTACTTGTTTTTCTAACAAAATAAAACCTTTTTTTTTGTTTTTCTTTTTTTTTCTAGAAATTAGAATGATTTTATTTGACAAAAGGCTATATATATATAACGAAAACAAAGACATTTCATGTAAAAACTAATGCTTAGCAGCAGCCATGGGCGCCCCCATGTGGTCAAAATGGTACATTCGACTATGAGGTTCATAGTCGACTACGGTTCTCCGAATCGAATCAGCGAATATTGCAGCTCACCCCTAAATCGCATAAATGAAACACAGCCAACGCAGAAAAAAGCTCCGGTTTAATTCCAAACTGCGGGAGCTTCACCTTCACACACATAAAGAACGTGGAACATGCAGCTCTGCACCACGGTGATGATCCACCACCTGAAACTAAACATGCTGGAGCCACCGATGAGGATGAAGCTCAACAGCAGATAAATCACTACAACATCCCGATGTTCTTTAGTTCTGAAGTCAATCAATGTCACGCTGTTAGACCGGCAGAGCAGCTTCATGCTGCGTTTGGTTGTTAACTGGATAATAACAGCGATGGAGAACGTGTCTTAATGTCCGTTATACGAATACGTCCGTATTTCCCGGGACATGTCCGTATGTCACGTCCTGTCCCGGTTTATTTTTTAAAGTGAGGACATGTCCTGGTTTTTAGCGAATCAATAGCAGCACACCGCACGGGAGCGGGAGATTGACGCGCACGGCGTAAAAGTACTGTTTACAAAAGACCCCCCCCCCCCCCTTCAGACCGGGAAGCCTTGTGCACGGTGTGCAAAGCAGCCACATATGTCCCGGTGTCCAATTGACATTTCACACAACAGGTATTTTTTTTTAACTGGCTAATTTGTTAATAAATTTTTTTCAATAACTGACAGTTTTAGTTCATTTGTTAATAATTTTTTAGGGCTGTATTCAATGAAGGATTTTCGTAGTCGAATCTGATTCGTCAGATTTTCCCTATAGTCGACTGATAGTCGAATCAGTTAAAATTTCACCACAAGATGGCGCTATAAGCATAGTTTTTAAAAAAAAAAAAAATAATAATATTATACTTTGTTTTTCAAGAGCACTGTAAATGGGTTAAAGCGCACAGATCATTTAAAAAAATATATTAACAGAAATTAGGATGTGTAACAATCACCTGCGGCAGCTGTCCCTCGTTTGCTTTCTGATTATCTCACTTGGGTGATTGGTTGGGTTAGTGCACGTCTTTAATTTGTGGTTACCTTTCCCGATGTTGCTTTGTTCGTTTACCCCCTTTCTGTTGGTGCTTCGGCACCACTTTTTTAATAAATTCTAGTTTTGGTTTTTATCCCGGTGTTCCAGTTTTTCTCCATCAGCATTTCTGGCACGGTGTGTCGCTGCGCATTTGTTCCGCGCAGGTCGCACACGAAAACAAAGACATTTCATGTAAAAACTAATGCTTAGCAGCAGCCATGGGCGCCCCCATGTGGTCAAAATGGTACATTCGACTATGAGGTTCATAGTCGACTACGGTTCTCCGAATCGAATCGTCGAAACAGTGAATATTGCAGCTCACCCCTAATAATTTTTTTTCCAATAGGCTACAGACCAGACAATATTTAGTTTATTACTGAGGGCAACTGAGTATCATGTGTTATTTGGAGTTGACTTTTGTTGTTAAGTGAGGGATGTTTAGATGATACATTATTTCTTTCATTGTGCTTTTCATTAATTACCGGAAATGTTAACTTAAACATTTTGAATAAAATTACTGTATATAATACTATACTATAGAATAATATTACTGAAAAACATCCATCTTTGGATAAAAGCGTCTGCTAAATGAATAAATGTAAAGACTAGGGGTGTCTTCAACTCAGGATTTTCATAGTCGAATCTGATTCGTCAGAATTTCCCTATAGTCCAATCAGTTAAAATTTCACCACAAGATGGCGCTATAAGCGTGGTTTTTAAAAAAGATTTTTTAAAATATATATTTTACTTGTTTTTCTGCTCATTTGAAATGTGCAACTAACTGTAGGGGGAGCTTTATTAATGTGTAGCCTATTGTTAAAGCGCACACATCATTAAAAAAATATTAAGAGAAATTAGGATGATTTTATTTGACAAAAGGCTAAAGCGGAAGATAATGGATGGGTGTGGTGTAGTTAATGCTTGCTCACAATGACAAGAAAGTTAACTAGTGTGTGTGTGTCTAGACACTGCAACATGGTGCTGGAGAACGTGAAGGAGATGTGGACGGAGGTACCGAAGAGTGGAAAGGGCAAGAAGAAATCCAAACCTGTGAATAAAGATCGGTACATCTCCAAAATGTTCCTGAGAGGAGATTCAGTCATCGTCGTTCTGAGGAACCCTCTAATCACTGGCAAATAAATTCTTTCACACACTCACACACTCACACACACACACACTTAGGTTTATTGCTTCTTGTACTTTTGTTTCCTAAATAAACTGAATCAGATTCTCTGATGTCTTCGTTTCCTTACTTGTGATGGATCAGATCTGATCCGATCTTCTGCAGTCTGCGTTTCATCATTCACATCAGAACTGATCCAGAACGTACAGAACTGATCCAGAACGTTTCAGAACCTGAAGCCCAGAACTAAAGAGATGTGGAGTTTAAAAAGAATCAGTTATTTTTTATTTTTTATTTTTTTTAAGTTATTTAAGAACGGGTGGCACGGTGGCTTAGTGATTAGCATGTTCTCCTCTCAGCGCTAGGGATTCCCGGTTCCAATCCCCATCGTGTCCACGTGGGTTTCCTCCGGGTTCTCCGGTTTCCTCCCACAGTCCAAAAACATGGATCGAGTCAATTGAATTCTCCAAATTGCCCCATATAGAGTGTGTGTGTGAGTGAGTGTGTGTCCAGTGATAGATTGGTGTCCTGTCCTGGGTGTATCTGCCCAGCGCCCGAAACGTTCTCCCCTGGATGGACATGGGGAACCCCCCCCCCCTGCGACCCTAATAGAGGATAAAGCGGAAGATAATGGATGAATGAATATTTAAGAACGGGGTTCATTCCTCGAAAATCTGCTCGAACCCGAGTCACCGTCTGAAAACATCCAATAGGAGCTCACCCTGACACCTGCCTCACCCTGTACTGACCCGAGTCACCTTATTGGGCAGAACCCATTACACAGAACCCTCTGTAGAGTTCTGTATAATGCCGTTTAACAGACTGATCTGAGTTCAGTGTAATGTACAGTTTCCATTCCTTGGGCCTTCAGCAGATACTTTATCCAAAGCGACAAATTTAGGCGGCACGGTGACTTAGTGGTTGGCATGTTCTCCTCTCAGCGCTAGGGATTCCCTGTGTCCTTGTGAGTTTCCTCCGGGTTCTCCGGTTTCCTCCCACAGTCCAAAAACATGGATCATGCCAATTGAGTTCTCCAAATTGCCCCATATAGAGTGTGTTTGTGTGAGTGAGTGAGTGAGTACCCAGTGAAAGATTGGCTCCCTGTCCTGGGTCTATCTGCCCAGCGCCCGAGGCGTTCTCCCCTGGATGGGCATGGGGAACTTACAAGTATACAAACTTGATGTTTTAAAGTCAAAAAGTGGAAACCAGTGGACCTGGGATTTGAACCCACAACCCTCGGATTGTTGGCCCAACACCCTAAACACTGAGCTACTGCAATATCCATCCATCCATTATCTTCCGCTTTATCCTCTATTAGGGTCGGGGGGGGGTTCCCCATGCCCATCCAGGGGAGAACGTTTCGGGCGCTGGGCATATACACCCAGGACAGGACGCCAATCTATCACAGGACACACACTCACTCACACAGACACACTCTATATGGGGCAATTTGGAGAATTCAATTGACCTTGATCCATGTATTTGGACTGTGGGAGGAACCCAGAGGAATCCCACGCGGACACGGGGAGAACATGGAAACTCCACCCAGACGGGGATTCGAGCTGCGCTGAAAGGAGAACATGCCAACCTCTAAACCACCGTGCAATATCTATATGATTTTATAAACTGATTAGTATTATTTAGTTGTGTATTAATTAACTCGGTACATTAGTAATTACACTAAGCCGCGTTTATCTTGATCTCGGCCAATCAAAAGCCTCCGTTTCGAGTTTGAACAGCGAGCCACTCCTGTGAGCGAATCACTGAAGGGGGGCGGGGCCTCGTCCGTTTCCGCGATTTAACGCTCCGTTCCGCTGGGAGTCCGAAGTTGCTTTGAGAGAGCGTGCGGTTCCCAAATCGACTCCGAGTCGGCTCTGTTGGGAATTACGCGAAAACGACACTTCGAGTCATTAAGGATTCCCGGTTCAAATCCCCATCTGGGTGGAGTTTCCATGTTCTCGTGTCTGCGTGGGTTTCCTCTGGGTTCTCCGGTTTCCTCCCACAGTCAAAAAACATGGATTAAAGTCAATTGCATTCTCCAAATTGCCCCATATAGAGTGTGTTTGTGTGAGTGAGTGTGTGCCCATCGATAGATTGGCGTCCTGTCCTGGGTCTATCTGCCCAGCGCCCGAGACGTTCTCCCCTGGATGGCCATGGAGAACCCCCCCCCCCCCCCGCTACCAAGGGATTCAGATTCGAATCCCTATCTGGGTGTAGTTTGTATGTTCTCCCTGTGTCCGTGTGGGCTTCCTCCGGGTTCTCCGGTTTCCTCCCACAGTCCAAAAATATGGCTCAAGGTTAATTGAGTTCTCCAAATTGCCCCATATAGAGTGTGTCTGTGTGAGTGAGTGTGCGCCCAGTGATAGATTGGCGCCCTGTCCTGGGTTTATCTGCCCAGCGCCCGAAACGTTCTCCCCTGGATGGGCACGGGGAACCCCCCCCACCTGCAACCAAGGGATTCACGATTCGTATCCCAATCTGGGTGGAGTTTGTATGTTCTCCCTGTGTCCGTGTGGGTTTCCTCCCACAGTCCAAAAATATGGCTCAAGGTGAATTGAATTCTCCAAATTGCCCCATATAGAGTGTGTCTGTGTGAGTGAGTGTGTGTCCAGTGATAGATTGGCGTCCTGTCCTGGGTGTATCCTCCCAGCTCCCGAAACGTTCTCCCCTGGATGGACATAGAACCCACCACGACCCTAATAGAGGATAAAGCAGAAGATAAATGATGGATGGATGTTTACTCCGGTACGTTTAATATAACGGTTTGGTTTTCTGGGTTGGTGTTTAGTACATAAGTGAAGTTTATTGAAATGTCTCTGTGGGTTTATGATTATGCCCAGCGATAGATTGCCCCCCTGTCCTGGGTGTATCTGCCCAGCGCCCGAGACGTTCTCCCCTGGATGGGCATGGGGAACCCCCCCCCCACCCGTGACCCTAATAGAGGATAAAGCGGAAGATAATGAATGGAGTGACGGCACGGTGGCTTAGTGTTTAGCACGTTCGCCTCTCGGCGTTAGGGATTCCCGGTTTGAATCCCCATCTGGGTGGAGTTTCCATGTTCTCCCCGTGTCCGCGTGTGTTTCCTCCGGGTTCTCCGGTTTCCTCCCACAGTCCAAAAACATGGATCAAGTCAATTGAGTTCTCTAAATTGCCCCATATAGAGTGTGAGTGAGTGTGTGCCCAGCGATGGACTGGCGCCCTGTCCTGGGTGTATCTGCCCAGCGCCCGAGACGTTCTCCCCTGGATGGGCATGGAGAACCCCCCCCCCTGCGACCCTAATAGAGGATAAAGCGGAAGATAATGAATGAATGAATTATATATCTTTATTTCTGTGCACACTTAAGGGTCTCAAAGTGCTCCATTCACTAGATTTGTCCCTAACTCCTAAAGCTCCCTGTTCCCACATTAGTTATCCACATTATTTGTGTGTATTAAACACACACACACACACACACACACACACACACTGGCGTGATGGACTGACGATGGACTGGCACCCTGTCCTGGGTCTATCTACCCAGCGCCCGAAACGTTCTCCCCTGGATTGGCATGAGGAACCCCCCCCCCACGACCCTAATAGAGAATAAAGCAGAAGATAATGAATGGAGTGGCGGCACGGTGGCTTAGTGTTTAGCATGTTCTCCTCTCAGCACTAGGGATTCCAGTTCGAATCCCCATCTGGGTGGAGTTTCCATGTTCTCCCCGTGTCCACGTTAGTTTCCTCCCACAGTCCAAAAACAAGGATCAAGTTAATTGAGTTCTCTAAATTGCCCCATATAGAGTGTGTTGGAGTCTGTGAGTGAGTGTGTGCCCAGCGATGGATTGGCACTCTGTCCTGGGTGTATCTGCCCAGCGCTCGAAACGTTCTCCCCTTGATGGACATGGGGAACCCCACCGCGACCCTAATAGAGGATAAAGCAGAAGATAATGAATGAATAAATAATGGATGGATGGGTTCATGATGGATATTTGCCGAATCCCTTTTTGTGAAGCGGAATCGGCTCGTGATTTGAGTCGGTTCCCTTTGGGAGTGAATCCCGGCTTTATCCGTTCATACGGAGTGCACTGGGACACACAACTTCTGCCCCCCCGTCCCCCCCCCCGTCCCATTCGGTACTAAACCTGTCCTCCACAGCGGGGCAGGACAGACAGACAGACAGACAGACAGACAGAGGGACAGACAGACAGACAGACACCCCCCTTTATTCTCCCGAAACCAGGAAACCGAGTTCCGCCCTGCCGAGGGAGACTAGATGAGGAAGTGCGCTTCAGTCTCCCTACAGCGCGAGCACTTTTCTGCGTTTGTGACTTTGGACGCCGAACAACTTAAACATGAGGTAAAGTGTTACTGCTGTTTACACACACACACACACACACACACACACACACACACACGGAGTCCGAGGCTCGGAACACTCTGCGGGCTGTTTGTGCTTTTCTTTAGCGTGTCCCGGCTCTGTCGTCTGTATAAATGTAAACTGTTGATGGTAATAATGTCTCAGATTCGAACCCCTGCTCTTCGGTTGTCTTGTGTTTTTTTTTAAAGTCGTTCTTTAAACCGCGGCGGGGGGTTTTACAGTTATACCGCGGCTCCGTCCCAAATCTCTACCACCGCAAATCACGACCTGTTACTGTAAAGCCCTGCCGTACTACATTACAGAGTGTGCACTACCTAGTGTGCCCTAGTTGTGTTGTGGAAATGACTGACTTTTATTTCTGCTCTACACTCTGAAGTGTGCACACTAAAGTGTCTCAAAGTGCTTCATTCACTCGATCTTAAAGCTCTCGTTCCATTCATCTCATTACTACTTTACAGAGTGTGCACTACCTAGTGTGCCCTTGTTCTGTTGTGGAAATGACTCACTTTTATTTCTGCTCTATATCATATATCTTGGGTGGCTTAGTGGTTGGCATGTTCTCCTCTCAGCGCTAGGGTTTCCTGGTTTGAATCCCCATCTGGGTGGAGTTTCCATGTTCTCCCCGTGTCTGCGTGGGTTTCCTCCGGGTTCTCCGGTTTCCTCCCACAGTCCAAAAACGTGGATCAAGTCAATTGAGTTCTCTAAATTGCCCCATATAGAGTGTGTCTGTGTGAGTGAGTTTGTGCCCAGTGATGGATTGGCGCCCTGTTCTGGGTGTATCTGCCCAGCACCTGAGACGTTCTCTCCTGGATGGGCACAGGGAACCCCCCCCCCCTGTGACCAAGGGATTCAGGTTCGAATCCCAATCTGGATGGAGTTTCCATGTTCTCCCTGTGTCTGCGTGGGTTTCCTCCGGGTTCTCCGGTTTCCTCCCACAGTCCAAAAACATGGATCAAGTCGATTGAGTTCTCCAAATTGCCCCATATAGAGTGTGTGTGAGTGTGTGCCCCCCCCCCCCCCCCCCCCCGCCACGACCCTAATTGAGGATAAAGCAGAAGATAATGGATGGATGAATTATATATCTTTATTTCTGTGCACACTTAAGGGTCTCAAAGTGCTCCATTCACTAGATTTGTCCCTAACTCCTAATGCTCCCTGTTCCCACATTAGTTATCCACATTATTTGTGTGTATTAAACACACACACACACACACACACACACACACACACAGTGCACGTCATCCTATAAGACTACATAGTGTGTAGTAGTTATTTCACACTGTACACTAGTATAATTGTGTTAATATAGAGCTTTGTACAATAGTGCACTTCGTATTCCTCAAACCTGTGATGAGGAAGAACTCGGTAGAACATGGCTGCAGTCACAAAGTGAGCCTCTGTGATTACACCTGTGTACAACTCACCCACACGTTTACTTTAACATTACATTTGGTCATTTATTGGACGCTTTTATCCAAAGTGACTTACAAGGTGAGCACAGGGTTATTCACAACATCCCTGCAGCAATGAGGGTTAAGGGTCTTGCTCAAGAACCCACATTGGTAACTTTAGTGGAAGTGGGATTTGGAGCTACCACGCCCATAGCTGCTAGTGTCTTCTCTGTATGTTCTCTATAACTGTCTGTGAGATGTAACACACTGACACCCCACCACCACCAGGTCAGTGTAGCTGCAGTGCTGAGAATCAGCCACCACACTAATACACTCGTCATACACCTTGTTGGCAGCATTGACAGCTGCATAGCATCTTGTGTGTGTATATATATATATATATATATATATATATCCATCCATCCATTATCTTTGGCTTTATCCTATATTAGGGTCGGGGGGGGTTCCCCACGCCCATCCAGGGGAGAACGTTTCGGGCGCTGGGCAGATACACCCAGGACAGGACACCAATCCATCGCTGGGCACACACTCACTCACACATACACACTCTATATGGGGCAATTTTGGAGAACTCAATTGACTTGAAAAGCCACCGTGCCGCATATATATGTCTGGGTGTGTTTGTGGGTGTGTATATAATATATATATATATATATATATATATATATATATATATATATATATATATATATATATATATATATATATTAATGTGTGTGTGTGTGTTCATCTGAACTCTGATGAACGTTTTCTTGGTCCACTGGATTTGGCTGCCTTGGTTGCTTTGGTTGGGATAGGGTCTTTACTCTGCTGCCTCTGGGATGGGGTCTTTACTCTGCTGCCTCTGGGATAGGGTCTTTACTCTGCTGCCTCTGGGATAGGGTCTTTACTCTGCTGCCTCTCTCAGCGTATCTTCAGGATGATGCCGTGTTTAAAGCAGCTTTTTAATGAACTGAACTTGAGTTCATCACTTTTGGTATCATGGAGATGAGGTTCCGGTCACTTGTCTTCGTTTGTAATGTCAGAGTCCTTTACATGTAAACTTTACCCAGATCGGGATTCGAACCCAAGCACTAAGAGGAGAACATGCAAATCACTCTGAAACCTGGGAGGAGTTTTTTTTTTATGTATTCATTCTTATTTTTGAGTGTTGTTTGCATCGCTGCTTGTCAGTTGTTCGTTCGGAGGTTTGTGAACCCTCATTTTCTCCGGTATATCTTTCAATTCCTTCAAAATATTTAAAGAACTTACTTCTTTTTAAAGTAACATTTTTGCGATATTTTGGTTGGAACGACATTGTTATTAAATCAAATCAAGTTCATGCTTCGTTATACACGGTACAGCCAGCAGTGAGAAAAAAATTTACAATTTACAAAATATGCAAAAGATCATTCATTCATTATCTCCCGCTTTATCCTCTATTAGGGTCGCGGTGGGGTTCCCCATGCCCATCCAGGGGAGAACTTCTCGGGCACTGGGCAGATACACCCAGGACAGGGCGCCAATCCATCGCTGGGCACACACTCACTCACACAGACACACTCTATATGGGGCAATTTTGAGAATTCAATTGACTTGATCCATGTTTTTGGACTGTGGGAGGAAACCGGAGAACCCGGAGGAAACCCACGCAGACACGGGGAGAACATGGAAACTCCACCCAGATTAGGATTCGAACCGGGAATCCCTAGCGCTGAGAGGTGAACGTGCTAAACACTAAGCCACCGTGCCGCCGCAAAAAGATCAAACAAAATAAAATATATAGTTACAGGTGGCTTAGTGGTTAGCACGTTCGCCTCTTAGCACTAGGGATTCCCGGTTCGAATCCCAATCTGGATAGAGTTTCCATGTTCTCCCCGTGTCCGCGTCAGTATCCTCCGGGTTCTCCGTGGGAAACCTCCCACAGTCCAAAAACATGGATCAAATCAATTGAATTCTCCAAAATTGCCCCATATAGAGTGTGTCTATGTGAGTGAGTGTGTGACCAGTGATAGATTGGCATCCTGTCCTGGGTGTATATGCCCAACGCCCGAAAAGTTCTCCTCTGGATGGGCATGGGGAACCCCCCCCCCGCGACCCTAATATAGGATAAAGCGGAAGATAATGGATGGATGGATATATTTACAGGTTGCAAGTTCAAAGTTTGAAAAGAGAAATTGTACAAATCTGGCACTGTATGGATATAAAATAAAAATGGTTTTATAAGTTATAATTAAAGTGAGTATTGCATCTATGTGCAGCTAATGCAGTGCAGGGTTAAAAAGTTGTTTGTGTTATGAAGGTGTTTGTGTTATGAGGTGTTTCTCTGACCAGTTAGTCAGGACTGAAGGGAAAAGGAAAGTGTTTCAGTTTTAAGTATGTGTGTGTTGTGGCATTTTTGGCAAACATACAAATAAAACTCCAATCTAGAACATCTGTATTGTGTGTTAAACCTCTCACGAACTGCTCACGTGTAACAATATACAGAACACAAGATGAGGCTTAAGCTCAAACGAACTAAGAAGCTCTCATCTGGTTTATTACATCTTATTTATTATGATCCCTCCACCACAGGATCCACCACAGGCTCCACCGCAGTGATAACAGACGCTCCGGCTGATGCTGAGCAAATGTTAAATCTGTGGTTTCACTCACACCGGCACAGCTTCCACACTAAACCTGGAACTGTCTGTTATCAGAACCATACAAGGGTGGGAACGTCCCGACAGTCCACCTGAGCACAGGGAGCTGTGCGGGAGTTTATGGCACTGAAGCAAACTCATATTTACTCTGCTGATGGGAGTGGCAGCAGCTGTGCCAGCCTAGGTTCCGTCTGTCTGCGCATGTCTGCAGCTTGTTCTGCATTCCACGTCCTGCAGAAACACGTTCAGCCAGCCGTGTTCCACAGTCCTGCCGCTGAGTTCTTCATACACTGAACCACGTAGTTCTAAGGATGTAATGAGTTTAGTGGACATGGACCACTGCACCACTCCACTGACCATTCTGATGATGACCATAAGTAGCACCTGGGTACAGCTACTGCATCATATCCATTATCTTCCGCTTTATCCTCTACTAGGGTCGCGGGGGGGTTCCCCATGCCCATCCAGGGGAGAACGTTTCGGGCGCTGGGCAGATACACCCAGGACAGGACGCCAATCCGTCACTGGGCACACACTCACTCACACAGACCCAATATATGGGGCAATTTAGAGCATTCATTTGACCATGAACCCATGTTTTTGGACTGTGGGAGGAAACCGGAGAACCCGGCGGAAACCCACATGGACACGGGGAGAACATGGAAACCTTGCCCAGATTGGGATTCAAACCTGGACCGTCATGTACAACAATTATGACTTTAATATCCACAGACTGTTAAAACATAGCTGATGAAAGTGTAATGCTGTTTGTGGCTGGAATGTTTGATTAATGCATGTCTCATTAGTGTGTGCGTGTGTGTTTGTGTGTGTGTGTGTGTGTGTGAGAGAGAGAGATTAAGATTGTATAACTTGCGAATAGTTAAGTGTGTAACAGTTGAGTCAGTGTGTGATCACAGTGACAATACACTGATAAGTGATTTATAATGACTACAGTGTGTGTGTGTGTGTGTGTCTGTTTGATAGTCAATTAAATCTACGTAACCAAGAATAAAATAACGAATAAAGGAATACGTTCAGGAACCTTTTGATTTAGTTTTTTACGTAATTTACTAAATAGCAACTTTAAAAACGAGAGTACGGCTATAAACACTTTTGGAATGAACTAGAACAGATTGTAATCAAGGTCCTCTCATCTAACGTGTGTGTGTGTGTGTGTGTGTGTGTTGGTCAATTAAATCTACGTAATCAAGAATAAAATAACGAATAAAGGAATACGTTCAGGAACCTTTTGATTTAGTTTTTTACACAACTTACTAAATAGCAACTTTAAAAACGAGAGTACGGCTATAAACACTTTTGGGATGAACTAGAACTGAGATTGTAATCAAGGTCCTCTCATCTAACGTGTGTGTGTGTGTGTGTGTGTGTGTGTGTGTGTGTGTGTGTGTGTGTGTGTGTGTGAGGGAGAGACAGAGGGGAGATGTAAATGGCCTGCAGCTGAAGGAGGTTCGTGCACAGACACATTAGTGGAATGTTGCAGGAACTTCAGAACATACAGAACTTCATTTGGTTCTATAAAGTGTATGATTTACACTGAAAATGACAAAAGTGTGAGTGTTTACTGTACAGGGTGACTGTGTTCAGTGTGTATAACCGTATATATCATACAGTATATATTAGAACTCAGTAGGGTCCATCCATCCATTATCTTCTGCTTTATCCTCTACTAGGGTCGCGGGGGGGTTGGGGGGGAGTTCCCCATTCCCATCCAGGGGAGAACGTTTCGGGCGCTGGGCAGATACACCAAGGACAGGACGCCAATCTATCACTGGACACACACTCACTCACACAGACACACTCTATATGGGGCAACTTGGAGAATTCAATTTACCTGGAATCTATGTTTTTGGACTGTGGGAGGAAACCAGAGAACCCGGAGGACATGGAAACTCCATGGAACTGAGCTGGAGCTGAGAGGAGAACATGCTAACCACTAAGCCACAGTGCCTCCCTTAATTACATCCATTATCTTCCGCTTTAGCCTATATTAGGGTCGCGGGGGGGTTCCCCATGCCCATCCAGTGGAGAATGTTGCGGGTGCTGGGCAGATACACCCAGGACAGGATGCCAATCTATCACTGAACACACAAACACACTCTATATGGGGTAACTTGGAGAATTCAATTGACCTTGAACCGTGTTTTTGGACTGTGGGAGGAAACCGGAGAACCGGGAGGAAACCCACGCGGACACGGGGTGAACCTGAAAACTCCACCCAGGTTGGGATTCAAACCGGGAATCCCTAGCGCTGAGAGGAGAACATGCCAACCACTAAGCCACCGTGCCGCCATGTCAGGCCATGGTCTAGACAGTCTTCGTTTCTTAATTGTCTTAGGATTTAGCGCCATGTCCTGAATCCTGAAGATCTATCAACAACTGAAAGACCAAACAAATGACAAATATCGTTTTATAAACATATTTTATAAACATATTTTAACAGGGTGGCACGGTGGTTTAGTGATTAGCACATTGTCCTCTCAGCGCTGGGGATCCAGGTTCCTAATCCGGTTGGAGTTTCCATGACCTCCCCTTGTCCGTGTGGTTTTCCTCCAGGTTCTTAAGGTAAATTAAATGCTGTAAATTGCCCCTATATTGTCAGTCAGTGAGTGTGCCCAGTGATAGATTGGCACGCTGTCCTGGGTGTATCTGCCCAGCGCCTAAAATGTTCTCCCCTGAATGTGCATGGGGAACCCCCCCCCCCCCCCCCAAGTAGAGGATTAAGTGGAACATAATGGAATGTTTGAATAATACATGAATGAATATTTTAACAATATTTATGGTTTTAAATGCGGAACAGAGAGGATTATTTATAAAACTATAACGTATTTTGTTCCTTCAAGTAAATACAAAAGCTATATGGCTTTTGAATCAAAATGCTGGTAGAAAAAGTTACATTAAAACAGTTTATTTCCCTTAATTTTCGCTCTCGACTTTTCTTTTTACTGTATTTATTTATTATTATTATAATTAGGCGGCACAGTGGCTTAGTGGTTAGCACGTTCGCCTCTCAGCACTGGGGATTCTCGGTTCGAATCCCCATCTGGGTGGAGTTTCCATGTTCTCCCCGCGTCCGTGTGGGTTTCTCCGGTTTCCTCCCACAGTCCAAAAACATGGATCAAGTCAATTGAGTTCTCCAAATTGCCCCATATAGAGTGTGTCTGTGTGAGTGAGTGTGTGCCCAGCGATAGGTTGGCGTCCTGTCCTGGGTGTCCCCCCCCGTGACCCTAATGGAGGATAAAGCGGAAGATAATGAATGAATTATTATAATTATTTTAAGAACACGCCATCTGAATTATTCATTCGTTCATTCATTATCTTCCGCTTTATCCTTTATTAGGGTCGTGGGGGGGTTCCCCATACCCATCCAGGGGAGAACGTTTCGGGCGCTGGGCAGATACACCCAGGACAGGGCGCCAATCTATCGCTGGGCACACACTCACTCACACATACACACTCTATATGGGGCAATTTGGAGAACTCAATTACTTGTTCCATGTTTTTGGACTGTGGGAGGAACCCGGAGGAAACCCACACAGACACTGGGAGAACATGGAAATTCCACCCAGATGGGGATTCAAACCGGGAATCCTTAGTGCTGAGAGGAGAACATGCTAACCACTAAACCACCGTGCCACCCATAATTAAACTAATCTAGATTAAATAAAAAAAATCTGTGGGTGCCGTGAAAGTGAAGTGAAAAAGTGCAAGGTGCAGTGTTTGTATAAGATGGCAGTGGTGTGGGTTGGGCAGAACACAGTTCTACTGGTCTGGTTGCCTGGGGGAAGAAGTTGTCTCTGAACCGGCTGGTTCTGGTGTTTCTGGTGTTGAGCCTCCTTCCACTCTGGGAGAACAGGCAGTGGCAGGTGAGTTGGGTCCTTTATGATTCTTCTAGATTTCCTCAGGCAACGGTTTCTGTATAGATCCCGAAGGTTTTGGAGCTGAACCCCGGTGATGTACTGCACTGTTCACACTGCCCTCTGCAGGGGTTTCTGCTCAAGAGCAGTACAATTCCCATAACAGGTGGTAATGCTTCCTGTCAGGACACTTTCCACGGTACAGGTATAGAAAATCTTGAGGATACTGGCGTTCAGATCAAACCTTCTCAGCCGTCTGAGAATTCATTAGAATGTCAGTTGCTCTTTTACAAGTCATCATCTAACCTGACGTTCCTTTGTCCATTTACTGAATAAGGACCTTCAGCAGGTAATTTACCATCAATCACACAGCCGTCAGTGTAACTCTGTAAAAGCACCACTGTGTAATGACTGAGATGTTCTGCTGATGAATGAATGATGTCCTCCGGATGTCGTACTGAAATGCTGACGGTCCCGGTTCCGACGGACCTTGTGCATAGAGGTTGACCCCGTGCTGACGGATCCCATTCTGACAGCCTCGATGCCAATGGCCCTCCTTCTGATGGACCTCGTGCTGATAGAGATTGACCCCGTTCAGACAGACCCGGTGCCAATGGACCTCCTTCTGATGGACCTCGTGCTGAAGGACCTCGTGCTGATAGAGGTTTACCCCGTGCTGACAGACCCCATTCTGACAGCCCCGGTGCCAATGGACCTCCTTCTGATGGACCTTGTGCTGATAGAGGTTGACCCTGTTCTGACAGACCTGGTGCCAATGGACCTCCTTCTGATGGACCTCATGCTGATAGAGGTTGACCCTGTTCTGACAGACCTGGTGCCAATGGACCTCCTTCTGATGGACCTCATGCTGATAGAGGTTGACCCTGTTCTGACAGACCTGGTGCCAATGGACCTCCTTCTGATGGACCTTGTGCTGATAGAGGTTGACCCTGTTCTGACAGACTCGGTGCCAATGGACCTCCTTCTGATGGACCTCATGCTGATAGAGGTTGACCCTGTTCTGACAGACCTGGTGCCAATGGACCTCCTTCTGAGAGACCTTGTGCTGATCGAGGTTGACCCTGTCCTGACAAACCCGGTGCCATTGGACCTCCTTCTGCCGGACCTTGTGCTGATAGAGGTTGATCCCGTTCAGACAGACCCGGTGCCAATGGACCACCTTCTGATGGACCTCGTGCTGATGGAGGTTTACC
>JAFMOC010000535.1:167500-177500 GCA_019802505.1 Corydoras sp. C115 | reverse complement strand
TCTGTATGTCTCTCTTTGTGTCTCTGTGTGTGAGTCTCTGTGTGTGTGTGTGTGTGTTTCTTTGTGTGTCTCTGTGTGTCTCTTTGTGTCTGTGTGTGTAAGTCTCTGTGTGTGTGTCTCTGTGTGTGTGTGTGTGTGTCTTTGTGTGTCTCTGTGTGTGTGAGTCTCTGTGTGTGAGTCTCTGTGTGTGTGTTTTTAAAGCTCTGGTGGTGGTGAGTGTGTGTATTTGAATTTGTCAGCCTCCTGTCCTCATGTCCAGTTGGTTCTGTCAGGATGGGTCACATGACCGGTCCTTTAATACGACTGTAATAAGTGCTCACGCTCATGATTCAGTCAGATGAACATCTGGATGCCGTCTTCATCTCAAACATCTGGATCTGTTGAGGACTCAGTACTGAATCTCTGCGATTGTTTCAGTCCATAGTTTGAGTTCCTTTAAAGGAGCTTGAAAAAGTCGTTGTGAGGACTGTCGAGGTGTGTGTGTGTCTGTCTGTGTGTGTCTGTCTGTGTGTGTCTGTCTGTGTCTGTGTGTGTGTCTGTCTGTGTGTGTCTGTCTGTGTGTGTGTGTGTCTGTCTGTGTCTGTCTGTGTGTCTGTCTGTCTGTCTGTGTGTGTGTCTGTCTGTGTGTGTGTCTGTCTGTGTGTGTGTCTGTCTGTGTGTGTGTCTGTCTGTGTGTGTGTCTGTCTGTGTGTGTGTCTGTCTGTGTGTGTCTGTCTGTGTGTGTGTCTGTGTGTGTCTGTCTGTGTGTGTCTGTGTGTGTGTCTGTCTGTGTGTGTCTGTCTGTGTGTGTCTGTCTGTGTGTGTGTGTGTGTCTGTCTGTGTGTGTGTCTGTCTGTGTGTGTGTCTGTCTGTGTGTGTGTCTGTCTGTGTGTCTGTCTGTGTGTCTGTGTGTGTGTGTGTCTGTGTGTGTGTCTGTCTGTGTGTGTGTCTGTCTGTGTCTGTCTGTCTGTGTGTGTGTGTGTCTGTGTCTGTGTGTGTGTGTGTCTGTGTGTGTGTGTCTGTCTGTGTGTGTGTCTGTCTGTCTGTCTGTGTGTGTCTGTCTGTGTGTGTCTGTCTGTCTGTGTGTCTGTCTGTCGGTGTCTGTGTCTCTGTGTGTGTCTGTCTGTGTCTCTGTGTGTGTGTGTCTGTGTCTCTGTGTGTGTGTGTCTGTGTGTCTCTCTGTCTGTGTCTCTCTGTCTGTGTGTCTCTCTGTCTCTCTGTCTGTGTGTGTGTGTGTGTGTGTGTGTCTCTGTCTGTCTGTCTGTGTGTCTGTCTGTCTCTCTGTCTGTGTATCTGTCTGTGTGTGTGTCTGTGTGTCTGTGTGTGTGTGTCTGTCTGTGTCTCTCTGTCTGTGTCTCTCTGTCTGTGTGTGTGTGTGTGTGTGTGTGTGCAGCTGTTTCCAGCTGTTCATGCTGCACTGATGGATGCTGGTTGGTGATGACAGATCTGGGATCCTCTACAGCTGCTCTGTGTTTTTATTAATCTGTGTCTCTGACATGAAGCTTCTGATTAGAGCGTGAAAACATACAGATCCACCGTTAATCACAGTGGTGGTTATATGAAGTGCACCCCCCCTCCAGTATCTTTATCTATTTGGTTATGTTCTGGTGGCTTAGTGGTTGGCATGTTCTCCTCTCAGCACTAGGGATTCCCGGTTCAAATCCCCTTCTGGGTGGAGTTTCCATGTTCTCCCCGTGTCCGCGTGGGTTTCTTCCGGGTTCTCCGGTTTCCTCCCACAGTCCAAAAACATGGATCATGGATGTCAATTGAGTTCTCCAAATTGCCCCATATAGAGTGTGTGTGAGTGAGTGTGTGTCCAGTGATAGATTGTGATTGGCATCCTGTCCTGGGTGTATCTGCCCAGCGCCCGAAACGTTCTCCCCTGGATGGGCATGGGGAACCCCCCCCCCAATTATCTAGTTGATTATATTCTGGGTGGCACGGTGGTTTAGTGGTTGGCATGTTTTCCTCTCAGCACTAGGGATTCCCGGTTCGAATCCCCATCTGGGTGGAGTTTCTATGTTCTCCACTCCTGTCCGCGTGGGTTTCCTCCGGGTTCTCCGGTTTCCTCCGACAGTCCAAAAACATGGATCAAGTCAAATTGCCCCATATAGAGTATGCGTGTTTGTGTGAGTGAGTGTGTGTCCAGTGATAGATTGGCGCCCTGTACTGGGTGTATCTGCCCAACGCCTGAAACGTTCTCCCCTGGATGGGCATGGGGAACCTCCCCTCCTCCCCTAATAGAGGATAAAGTGGAAGATAATGGATGGATGATTGTTCTCCCTGTGGAACATCTGTCTTGTGCCGTGTACAGAGCTCTGAGGGTGCAGAGGGAATTCCCTGCATCTTATAATTGAATTGCACAATACAGTGTGATCGTAACCTCAGTATGACGGGTTCCAACACGTTCCGTGTTTGTTTCTTCCTCCTCGGCTGAGATTTACTGATGAGGGTTTAGGAATGAAACTCTCTCTCTCTCTCTTTCTCTTTCTCTCTCTCTCTCTCTCTCTCTCTCTCTCTCTCTCTCTTTATCTGTGTGTGGAATGCAGTCGAGAGCAATCAACATTTCTGCAGATGTTTTGTATTATCCTGCTGTTCTCCTGTGTTCTACCATCTGTTTTATTCATTGATTCCAGCTTCTGCTCAGAGAGGAAATTCATTTAGTCCTTCATTATCTTCCTCTTAATCCTTTACTAGTGTTGTGTGTGTGTGTGGGGGGGGGTGTATGGTCTCCCATCCAAGGGAGAACGTTTCAGGCGCTGGACAGATACACCCAGGAAAGGACGCCAATCTATCACTGGGCACACACTCAAACAGGCACACAACATTTAAGTTGTATTAATTGTGGAAGGAAACCCATGTGGACATGGAGAGAACATTATCTTCTATGTTTTTGGACTGTTGGAGGAAACCGGAGAACCCGATGGAAACCCACAACGACACGGGGAGAACATGGAAACTCCACCCAGATGGGGATTCGAACCGGGAATCCCTAGTGCTGAGAGGAGAACATGCCAATCACTAAGCCACCGTGCTGCCCCAGAGAGGAATTTGATTTTGTGATGATGTACTGGGTAGATCTTAAACATCCCCAGTTGCTTTACTGGTGTTGAGAACGAGAGACATTCATCCAAGACTCTCATCCAAACGGTTCCAGGAACCGTCCTCACGTCAGAGTAGTGACACTGAAATGTTGTGATCCTGTGGATGGATCAAAGCTTTTCTTTGTTCTTTTGTGATCCGTGACCCTCTGTGATCTCTAGGGATGTCTTCAACTAAGGATTTTCATAGTCGAATCTGATTCGTCAGATTTTCCCTATAGTCGACTGATAGTCGAATCAGTTAAAATTTCACCACAAGATGGCGCTATAAGCGTGGTTTTTAAAAAAGATTTTTTTAAAAATATTTTAT
This sequence comes from Corydoras sp. C115, assembly GCA_019802505.1. Classification (NCBI taxonomy): domain Eukaryota; kingdom Metazoa; phylum Chordata; class Actinopteri; order Siluriformes; family Callichthyidae; genus Corydoras; species Corydoras sp. C115. Next base: position 174,110 of record JAFMOC010000535.1, on the reverse strand, counting down.
AGAGGTGAGCTGCAATATTCGCTGATTCGATGATTCGATTCGGAGAACCGTAGTCGACTATGAACCTCATAGTCGAATGTACCATTTTGACCACATGGGGCGCCCATGGTTTACTTTTTACATGAAATGTCTTTGTTTTCGTTATATATATAGCCTTTTGTCAAATAATTCATTCGTTCATTCATTATCACCCGCTTTATCCTCTATTAGGGTCGCGGTGGGGTTTCCCATGCCCATCCAGGGGAGAACGTCTCGGGCGCTGGGTAGATAGACCCAGGATGGGCCACCAATCCATCGCTGGGCACACACTCACTCACACAGACACACACTATATGGGGCAATTTTGAGAATTCAATTGACTTGAAACATGTTTTTGGACTATGGGAGGAAACCGGAGAACAGAACAGACGCATATGAATTAATAAAGGGACATTGTTTCTTTATTGTAAACGTCATCACATCAGACACTCCTTTGTGTACCTGCACTTACTTACCTGGTGTGTGTGTGTGTGTGTGTGTGTGTGTGTGTGTACACAGGTGGTGATGAACTGTCCAATTGTTAAAGGCCTGAAGTACAATCAAGCCACATCCAACTTCCACCAGTGGCGAGATGCACGTCAGGTTTGGGGTCTCAACTTCGGTAGTAAGGAGGATGCTACACTCTTCGCCAACGGCATGATTCATGCTTTAGAATCTCTTAATGCTGAACCAGGTAACGGAGCCCCCCCCCCTCCACACACACACACACACACACACACAGAACTGAAAAGCTGTAGCAACAGTACAAAATGGTAAAAAGGATCATGCAGTAACGTGTGTGTGTGTGGTGCAGTTGTAGGCTACCCCCCTCCCTCCCGCCAGATGTCTAATGGACCAAGTCAAGAGGAACTGGAGCAGCAGAGAAGGTACAGGCTTTCTAACTTTGTAAAGAATGGGTTTCTCTTTCTGTCTGCCGACTTTAACCAGTGAGAGGAGATCCTGATGATGATGATGATGATGATGATGATGATCTCAGGTCAGATGTGATGATTCTGACATTCCGACAAAGGATAAGCACCATTTATTCATTATCTTCCACTTAATTTTATACTAGGATCATGTGGGGGTTCCCCTTGCCCATCCAGGGGAGAACGTTTCAGGCACTGGGCAGATACAGGACGCCAATCTATCACTGGACACACACTCACTCACACAAACACACAACCCTAATAGAGGATTAAGTGGAAGATAATGAATGAATGTACATTTTACCAGGTATATCAATATGTATACATACAATATTCAAAGACAAATGTGCTGGCTGGTGGAATGGCTGAACGTCCCGCTCCTGTCCGGGATCCATGGAATCTCTTTCCGCTGCATGTTTGATCATTGACACATTCTCAGCCTGTATAACCTCCATCAGGACCAATCACTCACAGCGTCACTGTGTTCTACATTGTAGACTTGAGCAACAGGAGCGAGAACGCCAAGAGAGGGAGAGACAGGAGCGAGAACGTCAAGAAAGAGAGAGACAAGAGAGAGAACGACAGGAACGAGAGAGACAGGCTGCATCAGGTAAATGGAAAGACATCCTAGATAAAAAGCTCTGTGTGTGTACATGCTAAAATGCTCATTTATTTATTTATATATATATTCATTCATTTATATATATATATATATATATATATATATATATATATATATATATATATATATATATATACACTGTGTGTATATATATATATATATATATATATATATATATATATATATATATATATATTTGGACTGTGGGAGGAAACCGGAGATCCCGGAGGAAACCCATGCGGACACGGGGAGAACATGGATTCGATCCGGGAATCCCTAGTGCTGAGAGGAGAACGTGCTAATCACCAAGTCACCATGCCGCCCTTATATATATATATATATATATATATATACCCGGTTCGAATCCCAATCTGGGTGGAGTTTCCATGTTCTCCCCGTGTCCATGTGGGTTTCCTTTCCTCCCACAGTCCAAAACATGGATCAAGATCAATTTAATTCTCCAAATTGCCCCATATAGAGTGTGTGTGAGTGAGTGTGTTCAGTGATAGATTGGCGCCCTGTCCTGGCGCCCGAAACGTTCTCCCCTGGATGGGCATGGGGAACACCCCCCTCCCCCCTGCGACCCTAATATAGGATAAAGCTGAAGATAATAGATGGATATATATTTGGATATATATATAATGGATATATATATATATTTTATTAATATTTATTTAATTAATTAATATTAATTATTTTTTTTTTTTACAGTCATGATTCCTCCGGCACCACCTCTCGCCCCCGGTGGTCCCCCTGCACCTCCTGCTCCTCCTCCTCCACCAGGTCCCCCGCCCTCTGGTGGACCCCCTCCACCTCCAGGGCCACCTCCATCTGGAGGAGGTGGGGCCCCTCCACCTCCTCCACCTCTTCCCTCTTCCTTAAGTGGAGGAGAAGGGGGAGGACCAGGAGGGTCAGCTGGGGGAGGACTTGCTGCAGCACTTGCTGGTGCAAAGTTACGCAAAGTTGCCAAGGTTGTTGTTGTTGTCTTAATTTATAAGTTATAAGTATTTCTTTAGTATAAGTAAAGTCGTTTCACAGTGTTTTTACTCTTTGTCGTCCCCAGCAGGAGGAATCTGGTACTGCAGCTCCTCCATCTGCAGTTACCCCCGCTCCAGCTAAACCAGATTTGAGTCGGAGCAGTGCTTCTGGAGGTGGAGGAGGGGGTGGGGACTTCATGGGGGAAATGAGTGCTATCCTGGCACGGCGGTAATCACACACACACACACACACACACACACACACACACACACACACACACACTCACACACACACTCTACTCCATCACACATTATTGTTCTGATATCTGAAGCCTCAGTATGTTTTTAAATGAGGACATTTAACAAACACATTGGAATAACGTTGTACTTTTAAATTCATGAATCAGACTTCCTTTCTGAATCATGTCTCCTCTTGCTGTGATGTGAGGAGCGGGTTCCCGAGGGAAATCATCTAATTAGCACTAAAGCTTTTTAACTACCGAATATCAGGAGGTGGTAACTCTCAAACGTTCCTCCACAGTGGGGGTGTAAATCAGAGCCTTCATGACGATTCAATTCAATATCGATTCTCGAAGCCAGTGATGCCGTTAATTTGAATATAGACTATTAAATAAAAACAAAACAAAAACTGACCTCTACACTCAAACATTTTAATCTAGGAAGTGTGTGTGTATATATCAGTGCTTCTCAATTATTTTCTGTTAAGCCCCCCCTAGGAAGAAGAAAACTTTTTGCGCCCCCCACACACACACACACACACGCACGCACACTCACCACACTCTCCCCCCCCAACCCCGTACATGACAAAATGGGATGAAAAATTATTTTTACACGCCCACTGTAGTATGATTTGTCTATAAATTTGTGCACCTCTTTTATAACAATGTATGCTTATTAACAATAAAGAAAACAAAAAAGAAAGAAATATAGATCAACTTAGAACAGAATAATTTTATTAACTTTGTTTTTTAGTTTGTAACAGAAACGAATGAAATCCTTACTTAAACTAGAAACATTTTTGAACTGACTGGCATTTGATACTGAAAAATGAAATTAAATAAAATAAAAAAATAATAATAAATTCAAATTCATCAGCATCATTAATTCAGGAGCACAATTTATTAACACTTTAACCTACAAAACAAAAATGAATAAAACAATTTGTGCTGTTTTTTAAAAAATTATCAAAATGAGGAAGTCAGAACTAATGTCTACAACGCGTCCGTTTTGCAGCGCACAGCTTTTTCTGAAGTAGCTTTTCAAAAATTTTTCTCTTGGTTGTTTTTTTTTTTTTTTGGGGTTTTTTGTTTTTGTTTGTTTTGGTTTTTTTTATTTAGGGGGCCCGATTTATGCAGATTACTGACTATAAATGTTTTTTATATTTACGCGTCACGTTTACGATTAAAAACTCAAACGTCTTATCAGCGTGATTGGAATTTAATGTCTTTAATTGATCGGGGTGTAATGTCTTTAAGTGACGCCTTCATTTATTTGGCTTCACGCTGTCCGCTGCCAACATTTAAAGACACAGAAGACACGCCGGTCTTTCTTCGTCTCCCACCTTTAATTACCGTGAAACCAAGCGCTACATACACTTTCCTCGTTTTAACTTTCGGTTACTTTTGTTGCTCTCATTATCTTCGTCTCTCTCCGTCTTTCTCTCCTCATCTCTGTTAAATATTTCTCCATGTTGTCTCTTGAGGGTTTGTTCAGTACACTTAATATCGCTTGCTCTGTGATATCTTGTTATGCGCCCCCCCAGGCACCGCACTGTGCCCCCCCAGGGGGGCGTGCCCCACTATTTGAGAGGCACTGGTATATATATATATATATAATATATATATATATATATATATATATATATAGTATATATATATATATATATATTTATTCATTCATTCATTATCTCCCGCTTTATCCTCTATTAGGGTTGCGGTGGGGTTCCCCATGCCCATCCAGGGGAGAACATCTCGGGCGCTGGGCAGATAGATCCAGGACAGGGCGCCAATCCATCGCTGATATATATTTATATTATATTATTTATATAATTTATATTATATTTATATTATATTACTAGGTGGCACGGTGGCTTAGTGGTTAGCACATTCTCTTCTCAGCACTAGGGACTCCCGGTTCGAATCCCCATCTGGGTGGAATTTCCATGTTCTCTCCGTGTCCACGTGGGTTTCCTCCGGGTTCTCCGGTTTCCTCCCACAGTCCAAAAACATGGATCAAGTCAATTGAATACTCCAAATTGCCCCATATAGAGTGTGTGTGTGTGAGTGAGTGTGTGCCCAGCGATAGATTGGCGCCCTGTCCTGGGTGTATCTGCCCAGCGCCCGAAACGTTCTCCCCTGGATGGGCATGGGGAACCCCACCATGACCCTAAAAGAGGATATATAATGAGTGAATATTTTATTACTAGATGAATCTAATTAGATGAATTATTAAATTTATCATGAATGCCTTTGAATACATGTGATGCCTTTGGTGTTCTAGCTAAAGGAGAATATATACTTTTTATTTTTATTTATATATATATATATATATATATATATGTGTGTGTGTGTATGTATGTGTATATATTACATTTATATTTTATTATTTATATAATTTATATTATTAGATGTATTAATCTATATTAGATTTATCATGATCATGTGATGTCTTTGATGTTCTAGCTAAAGGAGAACATGCTAATTTATTAGATAGAAAAACCACAAAAAAATGTTTGCTCATGGTCCTTGTGTGTGTGTGTGTGTGTTTGTGTGTGTGTTTGTTTTTCTTTCTTTGTTCAGGAGAAAAGCAGCTGATAAAGGGGAGAAAGCTCCTCCTATTCCTCCTGCGTCAAAGCCGGAAGACACCGTTAACAATGTTGTTGTTAATAATATAATAATAATAATCTTTAATAATCATATTAATTTAAATGAACCTTTATTTAATCATTTCATTCATTTTCCCCCTGTGTCTGTTTTGTTTACCAGGATGATGAGTCTCAAGGGCAAAGCGGTAAGTGTGTGTGTGTTTGTGTGTGTGTGTGTGTGTGTGTGAGTGAGTGTGTATGATTAAGTTAAATGTAAAAAGATTCTTTTGTTTCTTGAGTTGTAACATTTGTGTTAACTTGGATTATCATGTCAGTAGTGTGTGTGTGTGTGTGTGTGTGTGTTAAAAGGTCCTTTGTCTTGGCTTGTAATGTGTGTTAATGTGTCATTATGTCAATAATGTGTGTGTTTGTGCTGGTGCTCTCACATGTCAGACACCTTGAGGAGGCCGTGGGAGAAATCTGCCCCGTTGCCCAGGTACGGTATTTACCAGCATACATGATTGTTGTCTGATTGTCTGATGTGCAGGAAGGTGATGCAGTGCATCAGTGAAGCAGAACAGTGTTGCAGTCAGTACATAAAAACTGGAACACAAACAATATCACTAAATATCCATCCATCCATTATCATCCACTTTATCCTCTATTAGGGTCGCAGTGGGGTTCCCCATGCCCATCCAGGGGAGAACGTTTCAGGCGCTGGGCAGATAGACCCAGGACAGGACGCCAATCTATCACTGGTCACACACTCACTCACACAGACACACTCTATATGGGGCAATTTGGAGAATACAATTGACTTGATCCATGTTTTTGGACTGTGGGAGGAAACTGAAGAAACCGGAGGAAACCCACGAGGACACGGGGAGAACCTGGAAACTCCACCCAGATTGGGATTCGAACCGGGAATCCCTAGTGATGAGAGGAGAACATGCTAACCACTAAGCCACCGTGCCGCCCCATACAAAGACCTGAGGAATCTACCGCTTTATCCTCTATTAGGGTCGCGCATGCCCATGCCCATGCCCATCCATGCCCATCCAGGGGAGAACGTTTCGGGCGCTGGGCAGATACACCCAGGACAGGGTGCCAATCCATCGCTGGGCACACACTCACTCACACACACGCACGCATACACACTCTACATGGGGCAATTTGGAGAACTCCATTGACTCCATATTTTTGGACTGTGGGAGGAAACCGGAGTACCTGGAAACTCCTC
>JAFMOC010000535.1:145000-165000 GCA_019802505.1 Corydoras sp. C115 | reverse complement strand
GCATTAAGGTCCAGAAAATTCTCAGTCAAAAAAAAGTCAAAAAAATAATTTCTAAATATTTACAATACTATTTTTCAATTTCACCGTGAAAAATATTTGTATTGTCCTTATAAGGAGACTGTGTTAGCCCAACGGAGCCCAACAACTGGTGCTGGCCATCCGCACATCTCTGACTTATTTTCACTGTTCAGGTGAATTTTCTATAACAGTGGTTCTTAAACTGTGGTACTCAAAGTAGCACACTGTGGTATGCCAGATAATGGTATGGATATTCAATCCATTTTATTTCCAGACTGTGTTCTGTAACTAGATGGCAGTATTTGATTGTTAGAGAAACCAGTAACGTGATCAACGTTCCCTTTTAAAAAACAAAAATTAAGTCGCAAAAGTCCAGTTTATTAGCGTTTTTGTTTTTAATAAATGCATTTATTAATCTTAAGCTTGTTTTTTATTATAGTGTGTTTGTAACCATTTTATAAAAGCAATAAGATTCAAGAATATTTTATCATTAATATCACATGTGGTACATAAGTTAAGAACGAAAATTAATTGTTGTGGACCCCGATTAGCCTTATTTTAAAGTTATCATTTAAATTTTTTTTTAGATACAAAAATTCAGTATATAGATGTGTGAAATATATTAATATACAACTATGAATATATATATATACAGTATATATATATATATATGGGCGGCACGGTGGCTTAGTGGTTAGCATGTTCTCCTCTCAGCGCTAGGGATTCCCGGTTCAAATCCCCATCTGGGTGGAGTTTCCATGTTCTCCCCGTGTCCGCGTGGGTTTCCTCCGGGTTCTTCGGTTTACTCCCACCGTCCAAAAACATGGATCAAGTCAATTGAATTCTCAAAAATTGCCCCATATAGAGTGTGTGTGTGTGAGTGAGTGTGTACCCAGTGATGGATTGGCGCCCTGTCCTGCGTGTATCTGCCCAGCGCCCGAAACGTTCTCCCCTGGATTGGCATGGGGAACCCCACCGCGACCCTAATAGAGGATAAAGCGGAAGATAATGAATGAATGAAATATATATATATATATATATATATATATATGATATATATATATATATATATATATATATATAATATATTATATATATATACAACTACAGGTATAAATATATAAATATATTTATATACAGTATGTAAAATTCCAAGTATGTAAATAAGTATGTAATGAGGCACTTGAGGTTGTGTATTAATTGAATGCAAATATGTAGGAGCTGCTGGAGGAGGTTAAAAAGGAACTACAGAAAGTCAAAGATGAAATTATCGGAGGTAATTAATAAAACATTATATTTACTATAGCACCACCTTCAGGCTGACAGAGTTCACCACCTGATGTATTAATATCTAAATAGACTCAACAAACCTGGAAGATTAACATTTACCCTCTGTGTTCTTATTCCCTCAGTTATCCTTCAGGAGTTACAGAGAAGAGGAACATAGTCACCACCAACACACACACACACACACACACACGCCATGAATTGTGCAGGGACAAACTTATTTTACTTTAAATCATCCATTCTTAATTTTGTATATTCGTCATGATTGAGGGTGTGTGTGTGCAGGGGGGGGAAGTAAAACGTGAGAGTGTAAACAAGTGCTTATTTGATTGTCCTGCTACTAAAACCAGTACATATTACACTGCCTGTGTGTAAAACACTGTGAACACACACACACACACACACACACACACACACACACCTGTTTGGGCTGCGCAGTCAGTAATAAGACTGAGTGGCTGAGCACCGGTGCTAATTCTCTGTCATTCCCTTACAGTTTAATAAGAGGCTCAAAACTGTGCTGTGGAACCCTTCCTTATGTTCAGAGTTTAGAACATAGTGTGTGTGCCGAGAACAGGTGTGAATTCAAATCGATTTTAGCCGCAGGATGAGTGCGCAGCCGAATGCCTCGTTCTTCTGTCTTCTACGTATTTGTAGATTTTGTACCAGAGTTGCTGTTACACTAAAACCATCCTTTATCTGACTTTACACTATGCACCGCAAAGCAACTGGTATGGAATACTATATACTATTAAAAAAAAAAAAAAAAAGGGTGCACGCTACTTTTACTGCTTTTCCAGGGTACGAGTCGTGCACCGTCCTCACTAAAGTGTGCACTACAGCAGTGTGTAATTGGAGAGGCAGCCCACACGCAGCAGTGTGGCTCCTGCATATTAAAGAATGTATTTATCTGTTTTAATCAGATCCAATGCTGGCATTCAGCGATACTATAGCAATACCACACACACACACACACACACACACACACATATATAGTACTAGTTACTTTTCACCCCACATCACCCCTAATCTCACCGGTCACCAGTGAACATCCCTGAACGGACGCGGCTCCCACGCTCCCCTAGTGTGTGCTGAGTGTGAGTTTCTCTGTTTATATACCAACATTAAGAACCTGTTTGCACTCCATCGCTTCACGTGTCTCACATCTGGATTGATAAGGGCCCTGTGATGTCATGCTGCAGCTCCGATTCTCTCGGATCTCGTACGTTTGGGCTTTTTATACATTTGGGTTTGTTATGGTCAGAGGTTAGGAATCAGTGGGTTTGTTCTGATTCAAGGCACTATAGACGGTTTCTCTAGGCTGTATGACATCAGTTTACTCAACGATGCTCTTTGTTTACCTGTTAGTTCTGAAATCATGGTTGGCGTTAGTCAAATAAATGGTGAAGGGATCTGAATAAAGGTTCGGGAGTGAAGCCGACAGCGAGGTTTAGATCCTTGGGATTCTGTTGTGTTTTAAAGCATTAGTTTCAGCATTAGTAATAGTACCTGATGGTTTCTGAACTGCCGGGATAGGTCACGCTCTGTTTCGTTTGTTATTGTGGTGGCAATGTGCTGGATTCACATTCGGTTGAGTGTAATTAGGAGAGTGTGTCGTTACTCAGATACAGTACAGGTACTATAGTGTTGCTACAGATGCATCACGGCCCTTTAGACTGTAGATTTTAGTCCGTGGTGCTCACTTTCTGACTTTCTAATGCCTCGGACCGTGAGCAAACTGTTCCGTAACTCCGCCGGTGGCTTTCAGTAGCAATTAGTACCTCTGTAGCACTACCGCTGAAAGGTCGGGTGATCAGGTCCTGTCCGCTACGTGGGCGCAGCGTTGGGCCGATGATGCGTTATCACCGGGATCAGTGAATCGTCATGTGAAATGGTCCTGATGAGATTCTGATAAGGTTCCCAAAGAAACCCGAACGTTTACAACAGCTTGTTTACTGTAAGCAGAACCGTCACATGACGCCAAAGACCGACAGGGTGAGGAGTCCCGCTGAGCCGGGCGTGATGATGTAACAGATAGCTGCAAAATCCTTCGCTAATTTCACTCAAGTCTGCGTTTAAAAGCCACATGCAGAGAAGTGCTAGATCTTTCAGATCAGAAGACGTTCCTCTGGGCCTCGCGCTCACGTTTGAGCTTCGTTAAAACTCGAGTACGCAAATAAAGCTTCCACAGGTTTCTGAACTCGAATGTTAATGAAGACACAGAATCTTACAGAAGCATCTAAAGTATGGACTGTTTTATCAGTTAATATTAGTTATTATTAATAATATGTTATTATTAATAACTGTAAGGTCCAGATGTCACAGCTGTTGGTGTATTTTATAAAATATATCTGAAATCTGCTATAAACACTATTCTTTGTTCCATGACTCCACCCACATTAAGGGCTGATCTACCTTTGTGTATATTGAAGCTGTCTGATCTTGTTCGGGTGCTTTGGTTATGTTGGTGATGTTGGGGTGAAAAGTACCAGGATGTTTCTCACACACACACACACACACACACACACACACACACAGGAGAGCATGCAGTTGCACATTACACACACTGTCTTCCACATCCTAATCACTCTCATGTTCTTAATCAGGAATTAATGATCTATCAAATCAACTAGGTATAAATCCTCCTGAATAATGAATCATGTATTAATCCAGGTATTAATTACGATAACGATGTTCGTGTAGAGACCGAGAACTGCCTTAGATGAGTGTGAGTATGTGTACGACTGTTCTATGTGTATACAGTATGAGTGTACAGTCGCTGTTTTCTATAGAATAATGATTTCTGCTGTATTACAGGAGGTATTGGGTGGCGGATCTGTGTTTCTGGTAAATTCGTGGTTCTGTATTTTAGATTACTTTGGGTGTTTGTTGTTTTTGTTTTTTGTTTTTTTTTTACACTGAATTGCTACACACTTTGCACAACTGTACACACACACACACACACACACACACACTGGATTGATGCATTTACACGAATACAGCTGCTGTAACACCATGTCGTCGTGTCCTGTGTCTGATTTGTAAACCTCGTGGTTAGGTTTTGCTCTGATGTTCCATTAAAGCAGCGCTCTGGGTTCTTTAGAAGGGTTCATGTGGATTTTGTAAAGAGTGAACCGTGTAGGGTTGCCATCTATTCATTCATTCATTCATTCATTCATTCATCATCTTCCGCTTTATCCTCTATTAGGGTCGCGGTGGGTGGGGTTCCCCATGCCCATCCAGGGGAGAACGTCTCGGGCGCTGGGCAGATACACCCAGGACAGGGAGCCAATCTATCGCTGGGCACACACTCATTCACAACACACTCTATATGGGGCAATTTGGAGAACTCAATTAACTTGATCCATGTTTTTGGACTGTGGGAGGAAACGTTCTCCCCTGGAGGGGCATGGGGAACCCCCCCGCGACCCTAATAGAGGATAAAGCGGATGAATGAATGAAAGGAATATATGTAGTATGACTGAAGGAAAGTCCATTCATCATCTTCCGCTTTATCCTCTATTAGGGTCGCGGGGGGGTTCCCCATGCCCATCCAGGGGAGAACGTCTTGGGTGCTGGGCAGATACACCCAGGGCAGGGTGCCAATCTATCACTGGGCACACACTCACTCACACATACAAACACACTATATATGGGGCAATTTGGAGAATTCAATTAACCTTGATCCATGTTTTTGGACTGTGGGAGGAACCCAGAGAAAACCCACGCGGACACAGGGAGAACATGGAAACTCCACCCAGATTGGGATTCGAACCGGGAATCCCTAGTGCTGAGAGGAGAACATGCCAACCACTAAGCCACCGTGCCGCCTGAAGGAAAATCCTGTCATCCAAACAGTTAAACCACATTAATAATTGACTTTATGTAACGAACTCTCACAATTCTGTTATCTAGGAAATGTCTATACTAGGGCGTCATGGTAGCTTAGTGGTTAGCATGTTCTCCTCTCAGCGCTAGGGATTCCCGGTTCGAATCCCAATCTGGGTGGAGTTTCCATGTTCTCCCCGTGTCCCCGTGGGTTTCCTCCGGGTTCTCCGGTTTCCTCCCACAGTCCAAAAACATGGCTCAAGGTCAATTGAATTCTCCAAATTGCCCCATATAGTGTGTTGTGAATGAGTGTGTGCCCAGTGATAGATTGGCGTCCTGTCCTGGGTGTATCTTCCCAGCGTCCGAGACGTTCTCCCTTGGATGGGCATGGGGAACCCCCCCCCCCCCATACAAATATGGATGTCCATACTTGTATATCAAGGAATAAACATCGTGCTTAACAATTGTGATTTGATTTTGGGGTCTCAATTGACAAGAGCGCCCTCTAACGTCCGAATCCGGCCGTTGCTCACAGAATTCGGTGTTCTATCTGGGTTTAGAGACGTGAAGCGGGGGGAGCTTTTAATCATTTTAATCATTATTGTTAGAAATGGTGTTTATGTGCATAAGAGACATGTTTATGGGACATTTTTAGAAACACAGACCATTTATTTGGCCAAATGTGGGACGATTTCTTATTTTAGGGGACGGGGCAACCGTCACAGTTTGCCCTGCAAGCCCTTTAAATCCAGTTGTGACGATGAGTAACTTTTAAAAACAATAAAACATCGAACAAACATTTTATTAACGCGAATGTGGACGACATGTCCGTAAACCTCCCCAAGGTCCTCACAAAGATAGCAAAGGCAGGAGCGGCTCGGGCCGTGACGTCACATCCTGTTTGTGCTTCGGCTGAGGAGCTGGAAGGCCTGTTCAGTGAAACTGATCCGGATTATTTAATTCCGAGTTAAACGCCGATATCCCGAGTTTGTCCCGGGTTAGCGCGGACGGGATTTGGATCGCGGCCAGGGGTGAGTGCGCGGCGTCCGGCTTTTCCAGGAGCTTTAATGCCGGGCGCTGGGTTTGAACGCTGATGTTTACATTAGCCGCGGCGGCTAAAGCCTCGGTTCTCTCCACTTCAGAATAAACACCCGGCATTAAATACAAGCTTTACAGCGTGAACGGCGGATTAGTCTCGATAAACACTCCTCATTTCAACGACAAACGTCGTTATTAAACGCGGGCACCGAACGTATTTAATCGTTGATGAATCGGTTCAGCGGACTGCACTCACAACTGAAGCCTGGTTAGCAGGCTTAGCTTAGCACAGTCTGAGTTTTTCCTCAGTTGGATTTCCTTTCTAATTACATTCCGAAGAAACTAACTATTAAAATAGAGTTAAATTGTGTGTTGTTGGTTGTGAACGCGATGCTAGCGCGCGTTTGGCAATTGAGAATTTTAGCCGTGGATCCAAATCTGCACTGAACCGATTCAGCACACGACTCTTACGTTTTGTCGATTAATCGTTAAACCGGTTTAAAGTTGTTGTTTTTTTTGGCGGTACTGTCTTTTATATAAGATCAGATCTTGATGTCGGATTAAATGTGGACTCTAAGTGTTTATTAAGAGCAGTGTTTATTTCACACCATATGGTCAGCTGTGTGTACAGCTCGTGTTTTTAGAAGAGTCGAGTTCTGGGTTCCACCAAACATTCATCCATCCATCTGTTATCTTCCGCTTTATCCTCTATTAGGGTCGCGGGGGGGTTCCCCATGCCCATCCAGGGGAGAACGTCTCAGGCGCTGGGCAGATAGACCCAGGATAGGACACCAATCTATTACTGGGCACACACTCACTCACACACACACACTCTACATGGGGCAGTTTGGAGGATTCAGTTGACTTGATCCATGGTTTTGGACTGTGGGAGGAAACCGGAGAACCCCGAGGAAACCCACGCGGACACGGGGAGAACATGGAAACTCCACCCAGATTGGGATTTGAACCGGGAGTCCCTAGCGCTGAGAGGAGAATATGCCAATCACTATGCCACCATGCCACCTGAAGGGAAATCCTGTCATCCAAACAGTTAAACCACATTAATAATTGACTTTAAGTCACCGTGCCTTAAATTATCTTCCGCTTTATCCTCTATTAGGGTCGTGGGGGGGGGTTCCCCATGCCCATCCAGGGGAGAACGTTTCGGGCGCTGGGCAGATACACCCAGGACAGGACGCCAATCTATCGCTGGGCACACACTCACGCACACAGACATACTCTATATGGGGCAGTTTGGAGGATTCAGTTGACCATGTTTTTGGACTGTGGGAGGAAACCGGAGAACCCGGAGGAAACCCACGTGGACATGGGGAGAACATGGAAACTCCACCCAGATCAGGGATTCGAACCAGGAATCCCCCTAGTGCTGAGAGGAGAACATGCTAAACACTAAACCACCGTGCCGCCTTCCACCAAACAGACTTTTAAAATAACGACATGGTTTAAATGTTGTGGCAACCGTTTTTGAGCCCAGAGCAATGTCCTTTAAGCAATAGAATGGTTGTAATGTGGAGGGACTTCATTGGCCTGCAGAATTCCTTAAATTCACTCACACCGAACGTAAAATTCCTTCTAAAATTCCTCAATCCGTATCTGATCTCACGGCGCAGTCCTCAAGCTGAATGTAACTTTAAGTTTAAACTCATTCATTCATTATCTTCCACTTTATCCTCTATTAGGGTCGCGGTGGGGTTCCCCATGCCCATCCAGGGGAAAACGTTTTGGGCGCTGGACAGATACACCCAGGACAGGACACCAATCAATCACTGGGCACACACTCACTCACACACACACTCTATATGGGGCAATTTGGAGAACTCAATTGACCTTGATCCATGTTTTTGGACTGTGGGAGGAAACCGGATAACCCGGAGGAAACCCACACGGACACGGGAAGAACATGGAAACTCCACCCAGATTGGGTTTCGAACCGGGAATCCCTAGTGCTGAGAGGAGAACATGCTAACCACTAAGCCACCGTGCCGCCCTAACAGATATTAATATATCTATTCATTCATTCATTATCTCCCACTTTATCCTTTACTAGGGTCGCGGGGGGGGTTCCCCATCCAGGGGAGAACGTTTCGGGCGCTGGGCAGATACACCCAGGACAAGGGCGCCAATCTATCGCTGGGAACACACTCACACACATACACTCTATATGGGGCAATTTGGAGAACTCAATTGACCTTGATCCATGTTTTTGGACTGTGGGAGGAAACCGGAGAAGCCGGAGGAAACCCACGTGGACACGGGGAGAACATGGAAACTCCACTCAGATGGGAATTCGAACTGGGAATCCCTAGCACTGGGAGGAGAACATGCTAAACACTAAGCCACTGTGCCGCCCTAACAGATATTAATATATATATATATTCATTCATTATCTTCCGCTTTATCCTCTATTAGGGTCGTGGGGGGTTCCCCATGCCCATCCAGGAGAGAACGTTTCGGGCGCTGGGCAGATACACCCAGGACAGGACGCCAATCTATCACTGGACACACACTCACTCACTCACACACAGACACACTCTATATGGGGCAATTTGGAGAACTCAATTGACCTTGATCCATGTTTTTGGACTGTGGGAGGAAACCGGAGAACCCGGAGGAAACCCACACGGACATGGGGAGAACATGGAAACTCCACCCAGATAGGGATTCGAACCGGGAATCCCTAGCGCTGAGAGGAGAACATGCTAAACACTAATCCACCGTGCCACCCTAACAGATATTAATATATATAATAAACATAAACATTAGGTTTCATACAGCAGCTCAGGCAGATTGATCCAGGATTGTGTAGAACTCATTTATAATTGTGTTGTTGTTGTTGTAATTGTGTTGTTGTTGTAATTGTGTTGTTGTTGTAATTGTGTTGTTGTTATTGTGTTATTGTTGTTATTGTGTTGTTGTTATTGTGTTGTTGTAATTGTGTTATTGTTGTTATTGTGTTGTTGTTATTGTGTTGTTGTAATTGTGTTGTTGTTGTTGTGGTGTTGTTGTTGTTGTAATTTTGTTGTTGTTGTAATTGTGTTGTTGTTGTGTTGTTGTGTTGTTGTTGTTGTTGTAATTGTGTTGTTGTTGTAATTGTGTTGTTGTTGTTGTAATTGTGTTGTTGTTGTTGTAATTGTGTTGTTGTTGTTATTGTGTTGTTGTTGTTATTGTGTTGTTGTTGTTGTTATTGTGTTGTTGTTGTTGTTATTGTGTTGTTGTTGTTATTGTGTTGTTGTTGTTGTAATTGTGTTGTTGTTGTTGTAATTGTGTTGTTGTTGTTGTTATTGTGTTGTTATTGTGTTGTTGTTGTTGTAATTGTCTTGTTGTTGTTGTTGTTATTGTGTTGTTGTTGTTGTAATTGTCTTGTTGTTGTTGTTGTTATTGTGTTGTTGTTGTTGTTATTGTCTTGTTGTTGTTGTTGTTATTGTGTTGTTGTTGTTGTTGTTGTTGTAATTGTCTTGTTGTTGTTGTAATTGTCTTGTTGTTGTTGTTGTTGTAACTGTGTTGTTGTAACTGTGTTGTTGTTGTTGTTGTTGTTGTTGTAATTGTCTTGTTGTTGTTGTTGTTGTAACTGTGTTGTTGTAACTGTGTTGTTGTTGTTGTTGTTGTTGTTGTAATTGTCTTGTTGTTGTTGTTGTTATTGTGTTGTTGTTGTAATTGTCTTGTTGTTGTTGTTGTTGTAACTGTGTTGTTGTAACTGTGTTGTTGTTGTTGTTGTTGTAATTGTCTTGTTGTTGTTGTTGTAATTGTGTTGTTACTCACATTGAACTGTTTGTTGCACAGTTACATTAGTCTTCATTATTTTCATCTCTAAAAAAAGGAAAACAAACCAAGCGGCTCAGTGGCTTAGTGTTTAGCATGTTCTCCTCTCAGCACTAGGGATTCCCGGTTCGAATCCGAATTTGGGTGGAGTTTCCATGTTCTCCCCGTGTCCGCATGGGTTTCCTCCGGGTTCTCTGGTTTCCTCCCACAGTCCAAAAACATGGATCAAGTCAATTGAGTTCTCCAAGTTGCCCCATATAGAGTGTGTCTGTGTGAGTGAGTGTGTGCCCAGCGATAGATTGGTGACCTGTCCTGTGTGTATCTGCCCAGGACCGAAACGTTCTTCCCTGGATGGGCATGGGGAACCCCCCCCCCACCCCACGAAATCAACAAACTTACACACCCCAGTGCAACAAATGCA
This sequence comes from Corydoras sp. C115, assembly GCA_019802505.1. Taxonomy (NCBI): domain Eukaryota; kingdom Metazoa; phylum Chordata; class Actinopteri; order Siluriformes; family Callichthyidae; genus Corydoras; species Corydoras sp. C115. Next base: position 154,628 of record JAFMOC010000535.1, on the reverse strand, counting down.
TTCGAATCAATAAAAACAAGGCTGAAAACATTCATTCATCCATTATCTTCCACTTTATCCTCTATTAGGGTCGTGGGGGGTTCCCCATGCCCATCCAGGGGAGAACGTTTTGGGCGCTGGGCAGATACACCCAGGACAGGACGCCAATCCATCGCAATCCAAAGTTTTTCAAAGCACACCCCTTTAATTTTTATAAATGATTAGGTTTGTAAGTAGGGCGGCACGGTGGCTTAATGATTGGCATGTTATCCTCTCAGCACTAGGGATTCCCGGTTCGAATTCCCATCTGGGTGCAGTTTCCATGTTCTCCCCGTGTCCGTGTGGGTTTCCTCCAGGTTCTCCGGTTTCCTCCCACAGTCCAAAAACATGGATCAAGTCAATTAAGTTCTCCAAATTGCCCCATATAGAGTGTGTCTGTGTGAGTGAGTGTGTGCCCAGCGATAGATTGGTGTCCTGTCCTGTGTGCATCTGCCCAGCGCCCGAAATGTTCTCCCCTAGATGGGCATGGAGAACCCCCCCCCCCTTGCGACCCTAATATAGGATAAAGTGGAAGATGATGAATGGATAGATTTGTAAGTCCTCCCTTCTGTCTGTAGAGTGCAGAATGAACAGATAAATTCAGATCAGACGCACAGCGCTGCAGTAGAAGGCTTTAAAATCCAGATGCATCATGTTTTGTGGAACTATGTGGATGAGCGTCGATGTGGACGCAAAACTGTGTGTCTGTTAGAGAGGATCCAGGGCATGTCAGTTTTTACAATTGACTCACCACCTGTTAGACACACCTCCTGCTCAACCAATCAGTGTTCGAGTGTGTGATAAACGTGTGTTTGTGTTTCAGGTGCTGTGTTTATGTCTGCTTGTGATTACACATCTCAGCCTGCTACCTGCTGAGTCCTTTACCATCCCAGCCCTCCTACACACACACACACACACACACACACACACACACACACACACAGCATGAATGAGGTTAGTGTGGTCAGAGAAGGCTGGCTCCATAAGAGAGGTGAGTAGCACAATACTTGCACCAGTGTGAACTTTTTAAGAATGACCATGAATAGTATTTAAAATGTCATTGTATTAATATGTGTGTATGTTATGTGTATGTATATTATGTTATCAGAACTGCAGAACTATATAACCTTATTTATCTGTATTTATATATATAATCAGGTGTGCTGTATGTATGTATGTATGTATGTATGTATGTATGTATGTGTGTGTGTGTGTATATATGTGTGTGTATATAATATATATATATATATATATATATATATATATATATATATATATATATATATATATATATATATATATATATATATATCAGGTGTGGTGTCTGTATGTGTGCGTGTGTATATATATGTTTGCGTATATATATATATATATATATATATATATATATATATATATATATATATAATACGTACATACATATATATATATTTAAACAAACATGTGTTTGTAACTTTTTTATGTGTTTGTAACTGTGTGTGTGTTTGTGTGTGTGTGTGTGTATATGTATGTACGTATTATATATGTATTAATGCCTGTGTGTGTGTGTGTGTGTGTGTGTGTGTGTGTGTGTGTGTGTGTGTGTGTATATATATATATATATATATTTATATATATATATATATATATATATATATATATATATATATTTATATATATATATATATATATATGTATATGTGTGTGTGTGTATGTATATGTGTGTGTTTGTAACTGTTTTAATAAAGCAATAAGACACTCGAGGTTGTGTATTTTTGTGAATAAATTCCGGGAAACTGTGCTCCACTAATAACACTTCTTTCCCAGGATTTATTCTCAATAATGCATGCCCTCTCGTACCTTTTTGCTTTAATATATGTATGCATATGTGTTTGTGTGTGTAGGCGAGTATATAAAGACGTGGAGGCCGCGCTATTTTATCCTGAAGAGTGACGGCTCGTTTATCGGCTATAAGGAGAAACCCGATGTCGCCGAGCCGAACCTGCCCCCCCTTAACAACTTCTCAGTAGCAGGTGTGTAAAGTTGTTGCCCTTCTCCTCATGCTTTTTGTCGTATATTTGTATCTCACATTGTTTGCATCTCCTAGAATGTCAGTTGATGAAGACGGAACGGCCGCGTCCCAATACTTTTGTCATCCGCTGCCTTCAGTGGACGACTGTGATTGAGAGAACCTTCCATGTGGACAGTACCAATGAGAGGTAGGTTCATTTCCATTACCATACAGCCAGCCTGTACAGACCCACCTTCCAGTTCAAATACAGTGTGAGCTGCTCGATGATGTCAGGTCTGAGTGTTTGTGTAGACTGATATTGGTGTGTTTTGTTTGATATATTTTTCACTTTATTTTGATATTAGATAAGAATTTATTGATCCCTTCAGGAGAATTCCATTGGGGAAATTAAGTAACCAGTAAGATAGAAATAAAAAAGTATATACATTATATATTATAAAATGTGTTAATTTTACCATAATACAGCACATCGTCAGGTTTATGTTGTTATTGTGGTGTTCAGGCTACGGGCCCATTCCATCAGTTGTTGTTCTAATACCCCTCCTCCCCCTAAAGTGTTGTAAAGTAAAGTTGTACAGATTGGTGGAATTAGGGCAGTGCTTCTCAAATAGTGGCTGGGGGGCGCATAACAAGAAATCACAGAGCAAGTGATATTAAGTGTACTGAACAAACCCTCAAGAGACAACATGGAGAAATATTTAACAGAGATGGCGTCACTGTAACTGTAACTTCACTGTAACTGAGGTGGAGACGAAGAAAGACCGGTGTGTCTTCTGTGTCTTAAAATGTTGGCAGCGGACAGCGTGAAGCCAAATAAATGAAGGCGTCACTTAAAGACATTACACCCCAATCACGCTGATAACCGCTTGAGTTTTTAAATCGTAAACGTGACGAGTATAACCAGCAATTATTATTCTACTTTAAATAAGGATTTCATTCGTTTCTGTTACAAACTAAAAAACAAGTTAATAAAATGATTCTGTTCTCAGTTGATCTATTCATTCATTCATTCATTATCTCCCGCTTTATCCTCTATTAGGGTCACGGGGGGGTTCCCCATGCCCATCCAGGGGAGAATGTCTCGGGCGCTGGGCAGACACACCCAGGACAGGACGCCAATCCATCGCTGGGCACACACTCACTCACACACACACACTCTATATGGGGCAATTTTTTGAGAATTCAATTGACTCGATCCATGTTTTTGAACTGTGGGAGGAATCCGGAGAACCCGGAGGGAACCCATGCAGACACGGGGAGAACATGGAAACTCCACTCAGATGGGGATTCGAACCGGGAATCCCTAGCGCTGAGAGGAGAACATGCCAACCACTAAACCACCGTGCTGCCTTTAAGTTGATCTATATTTCTTTCTTTTTTGTTTTCTTTATTGTTAATAAGGAAGCATTATCATACTACAGAGGGCGTGTAAAAATACTTTATCCCATTTTGTCATGTAGGGGGGGGGTGAGGTGAGTGTGTGTGTGGGGGGGGGGGCAAATGTTTTCTTCTTCCTAGGGGGGGGGGGGGGGCTTAACAGAAAATAATTGAGAATCACTGCATTAGGGACAAGAGTTTTTAAGTCCTGCATTTAGGAATATATATAAGCAGTCTTTCACTAAACAGACTCCTAATATGGATTTTAATTTATGCTTTTATATCTTTATGGGTTAGATTGATGTTTTACTCTCCTAGTGGGATGTACTCAGCACTACATACGTTCTAAATGGTTTAGAACCGGTGTGTCTACACTTTCCTGGCCCAAGACTTACTTTTTCCAGTGGGCAGGTCATCGTGATCTACCTGTATTCTTTTTTTTAAGCTTTAATGTTGAAACCTGTTTACACTCATCATGTTAATTTTGTGGTATCAGCATAAAAAAGACTCGGCTTCGGGTTGCCGTTATCACACAAATCGCTCTTTTACCAAACACACCCCGTCAAGTAGCACGGAGAGAACTTGAGTTTTTGTCCTGCCTTTAGCTCAAGGACATGACGCACGTTTCCCCTAAATGGCAACCCCCCCCTCCACCCGAACGAGCAACACACACAACATACAACTATCCCTGCGACCTGCATTCCCCCAAACAGAACATGAACACTAATAAAATCTTTAAAGATGCTTATAAGATATAACCCTGTATCTGTAAGGCATGCTGGGAAGTGATAATAATAATAATAATAATAATAGGTGGCTTAGTGGTTAGCATGTTCTCCTCTCAGCGCTAGGGATTCCCGTTTCGAATCCCAATCTGGGTGGAGATTCCATGTTCTCCCCGTGTCCGCGTGGGTTTCCTCCGGGTTCTCCGGTTTCCTCCCACAGTCCAAAAACAAGGATCGAGTCAATTGAATTCTCCAAATTGCCCCATATAGAGTGTGTCTGTTTGAGTGAGTGTGCCCAGTGATAGATTGGTGTCCTGTCCTGGGTGTATCTGCCCAGCGCCCGAAACGTTCTCCCCTGGATGGGCATGAGAAACCCCCCCGCGACCCTAATAGAGGATAAAGCGGAAGATAATGGATGAATGAATAATAATGGGCGGCATGGTGGTTTAGTGGTTAGCATGTTCTCCTCTCAGTACTGGGATTTCCAGTTTGAATCCCATTCTGGGTGAAGTTTTCATGTTCTCCCCGTGTCCGCGTGGGTTTCCTCCGGGTTCTCCGGTTTCCTCCCACAGTCCAAAAACAAGGATCGAGTCAATTGAATTCTCCAAATTGCCCCATATAGAGTGTGTTTGTGTGAGTGAGTTTGTTTGTGTGCCCAGTGATAGATTGGCGCCCTGTCCTGGGTGTATCTGCCCAGCGCCCGAAACGTTCTCCCCTGGATGGGCATGGGGAACCTCCCCCCCCCCCCACCCTAATATAGGATAAAGCGGAAGATGATGGATGGATCTTGTTAACTTATAAAGTGTTTTCTAAACTGAGCACTGAGCTCTATTCACACAGTTCAGATTAAAGTCCAGTCTTCAAAGTTGACCGGGTCACCTCTGAGAAAGTGTCTTCTACAGGACTCCTCATCCTCCTGTATTTCAGATAGCTCACCGTCTGTTAAACTAGTACACATTTGCTTCTTTTGCTTTGAAGTTTTTACCTCAGCGATCTTCTTATAGTTTCTGCTTTGCTTCCTTCCTCTTATTAACTTCTGTTTATATTAGAACTTGTTTTCTGGATCTGTTTGATCCGCTGTATATAACCTCTAGCACGTTATGGTTCACTGATTGTCCAGATAAAAACTCCTACACAAACGCTGTTAATAAATGCTTTAATAAGCACAGAAGGCAGTTTATAGCAGCAGCTCATCTTTAATGTTGTGTTTCTGTTCGCTTCCACAGGGAGAAATGGATCAAAGCAATACAGTCTGTAGCAAATGGACTAAAGACGAGGGAGGAGGAAGAACCAATGGACATCAACTACAGTTCAAGTGGAGACAACAGCATGGATACAGCCAGCAACAAGTCTCGCACCAAAGTGGTACACACACACACACACACACACACACACACACACACACACACAGAGTTGCAAATAAAGGCCTCTCGACCATGTGTTCAGAATGCTGTAAATGATAAAACAGTAAATGTCTATCTGGTTTTTAACGGCCTACACATAGCTTTACTGAAAATGGGCCTGATTTAAACATGTTTGGTGTGTTAAATGCTCGTTTTACCAACTGTGTGGAGTTTAGAATAAATAATGACAGCAGAATTAAAGGCTCTGTTTAATTCATTATTTAAATTATCGTCCATAGTCCCTATATGCAGATACTGCATGTTTTATTTATTGTGGGTCGAAAATAATGTTCTTTAGTTGCTTGGTTTCTCCTTGAATTGAATTTTCTCAATGTCTGTGTGCGTGTCTGTGTGCGTGTCTGTGTGCGTGTGCGTGTGCGTGTGCGTGTGCGTGTGTGTGTGTGTGTGTGTGTGTGTGTGTCTGTGTGGCAGACCATGAGTGATTTTGAGTACCTGAAGCTGCTGGGTAAAGGCACGTTTGGTAAGGTGATCTTGGTGAGAGAGAAGGCGACAGCTGTACACTATGCCATGAAAATCCTCAGGAAGGAGGTCATCATTGCCAAGGTAACACAGACACACACACACACACATTTATATATATATATATATATATATATATATATATATATATATATATATATATATATATATATATATATATATATATAAAAAAATGCGGCACGGTGGCTTAGTGGTTGGCACGTTTGCCTCTCAGCGCTAGGGATTCCCGGTTCGAATCCCCATCTGGGTGGAGTTTCCATGTTCTCCCCGTGTCTGCGTGAGTTTCCTCCGGGTTCTCCGGTTTCCTCCCACATTCCAAAAACATGGATTAAGTCAATTGAATTCTCAAAAATTGCCCCATGTAGAGTGTGAGTGTGTGCCCAGCGATGGATTGGCGCCCTGTCCTGGGTCTATCTGCCCAGCGCCCGAGACGTTCTCCCCTGGATGGGCATGGGGAACCCCACCGTGACCCTAACAGAGGATAAAGCGGGAGATAATGAATGAATGAATATATATATATATATATTTACACACACACAAAGTCTTACATGGTTGCATGTATTTTCTTCTGATTGTTGTTGTGTGTGTTGTTTTCAGGATGAAGTAGCACACACAGTCACAGAGAGCAGAGTGCTACAGAACACCAGACACCCTTTCCTCACAGTAAGACAGACACACACACACACACACACACACATACATAATACAAAGGTAAAGAATAATGTGCCATAAAATAAAGTTATTTATTGATATGTTCATTTTACTTGCATATGTGTTAATGCACTGAGTGTTGTGTATTTGAAGCCTGACACTGTCGCGCATGCACAACTGTCCGCAGTGATGTTTGCTTAAGCTGACATGACGTAAACTGTCTGAAAACTAGAAATATCTGAAAGCAGAACATCAGCCACATGCAGGGTATAAAATCAGGATTTCCTGTGGTGGCGGCAGCAGCAGGTCCGTCTGTAACGCGACGACGATAAAGAAAACTAAACAGAAAACCGTCGGAGGTGCACCGTTCACACGAGTCCCCTGAGAAATCAGTGCAACTGTGAGATTTTACTGGCACAGCTTCAGCACAGGAACTCCCTCTGATCAGCACTCCAGCATTTTACACCACTAAGCCACCACTTCCCTTTTTCAAATATCACAGAACAAATTTGGGAAATGAATTTTGACACCAACTTTTTTATGAATAAGCCTGGTTTTATGTATCGCGTTGACATTTTCAACATCTCTAAAACCTTTTCTTTGTGCATTAAATCACAACCTGTTGCACTGACAGTGAAACGCTCAGGCTCAGTGTGTCATGACTGGTTGGCATTGAAACCACCCTGTTTTTCATACAGTCATCTAAGTTCAATCTAATTAAGTCTTTAGTTGTGAACAGAAGCCAAAGCAGCTAATTAAACGAACAAAAAACAGATGAGCATGTAAGCCAGATGTGCAGATCAACACTGAACAGACACCAAGATGGCAGAAATTCATTCATTCATTATCTTCCGCTTCATCCTCTATTAGGGTCGCGGGGGGGGGGGGGGGGTTCCCCATGCCCATCCAGGGGAGAACGTCTCGGGCGCTGGGCAGATACAACCAGGACAGGACGCCAATCCATCGCTGGGCACACACTCACACACACAGACAGACACACTCTATATGGGGCAATTTGGAGAACTCAATTGACTTGATCCATGTTTTTGGACTGTGGGAGGAAACCCATGTTGACACGGGGAGAACATGGAAACTCCACTCAGATGGGGATTCGAACCGGGAATCACTAGTGCTGAGAAGAGAACATGCTAAACACTAAGCCACCGTGACGCCATGGCAGAAATTTTGTTTTTTTTACATTTATTTTATTGTTAGTTGTTATTCACGCAAACTGACTTTAAACCTCTTTAATCTGGATTGTCCCACGCGATCTGACGCCTCATACACATGACGTCTTCCCTCAACCGCCAGCTCACCCCATTCTTAGGAAATTTTATATTCTCTTCATATAAAAACATATCTATCCATCCATAATATTCTTCTTTATCCTCTACTTGGGGCGCGGTGGGGTTCCCCATGCCCATCCAGGGGAGAACGTTTCGGGCGCTGGGCAGATACACCCAGGACAGGGCGCCAATCCATCGCTGGGCACACACTCACTCACACACACACACTCTCTATGGGGCAATTAGAAGATTTCAATTGACCTTGATCCATGTTTTTGGACTGTGGGAGGAAACCGGAGAACCCAGAGGAAACCCACGTGGACACGGGGAGAACATGGAAACTTCACCCAGATTGGGATTCGAACCGGGAATCCCTAGTGCTGAGAGGAGAACATGCTAAACACTAAGCCACTGTGCCGCCTTTAAGTTGATCTATATTTCTTTCTTTTTTGTTTTCTATCTATCACTGGGCACACACTCACACACAGAAACACACTCTCTATGGGGCAATTAGAAGATTTCAATTGACCTTGATCCATGTTTTTGGACTGTGGGAGGAAACCGGAGAACCCGGAGGAAACCCACGTGGACATGGGGAGAACATGGAAACTTCACCCAGATTGGGATTCGAACCAGGAATCCCTAGTGCTGAGAGGAGAACATGCTAACCACCATGCCGCCCTAAATAAACATATGTCTTATACAAACAAACATTGTGCACAACCCATGTTTACACTTCTATTTTCTTTGACTAAGATATTATATATACCGTATTTTCCAGACTATAAGGCGCACCTAAAAGCCTAATATTTTCTATGTTCTAATCCCAATCATCAAGTTGGGATATTTATAAGTAGGCTTTGGATGTAGAGCCTCTGCTACAAGATCAAATGTAATGTAATATGGGGCGGCAACTATACTGAAATATATAAATGATCTTTGTAATGTCTGGGTGGAGTTTCCATGTTCTCCCCGTGTCCGCGTGGGTTTCCTCCGGGGTCTCCGGTTTCCTCCCACAGTCCAAAAACATGGATCAAGTCAATTGAACTCTCCAAATTGCCCCATATAGAGTGTGTTTGTGTGAGTGAGTGTGTTCCCAGTGATAGATTGGCGTCCTGTCCTGGGTCTATCTGCCCAGCGCCCGAAACGTTCTCCCCTGGATGGGCATGGGGAACCCCCCCCTTACCCCCCACGACACTAATAGAGGATAAAGTGGAAGATAATGGATGGATGGATCTTTGTAATGTCACCAGCTCAGTTCAGAGGGTTTGCTCAGGTTTCGATTTACCTTCCTAAAGCTAATGAGTTCCAAATCTGGTACCACAGTCGGCTCACGGTTCGAACCGTTCACACTGAAGCCATTGGTTGATTACTTTTCAGTCAGGGCTGTTAAACTGTGTGATCATAAATCGGTCTTCTTTTGTTTTTAGACACTGAAGTACGCTTTCCAAACACACGACCGGCTCTGCTTCGTCATGGAGTACGCCAATGGAGGAGAGGTACACACACACACACACATATACACACATACACACACACACACACACACACACACACACACACACACACATATACATGCACACTAGGGCTATATGTAATAGGGGTGCGAATCTTTCAGTGTCTGGCGATTCGATTCCGATTTTGGAGTTCACGATT
>JAFMOC010000535.1:132500-142500 GCA_019802505.1 Corydoras sp. C115 | reverse complement strand
GGGTTCCCCATGCCCATCCAGGGGAAAACATCTCAGGCGCAGGGCAGATACACCCAGGACAGGGTGCCAATCCATCGCTGGGCACACACTCACTCACACAGAAACACTTTATATGGGACAATTTTGAGGATTCAATCGACTTGATCCATGTTTTTGGACTGTGGGAGGAAACCGGAGAACCCGGAGGAAACCCTCGCAGACATGGGGAGAACATGGAAACTCCACTCAGATGGGGATTCGAACCGGGAATCCCTAGTGCTGAGAGGAGAACATGCTAACCACTAAGCCACCGTGCCGCCCTTGTTTCGAATTGTTATTCAAAAATATATTGTTTGCTTAATTTATAAAGAGAAAAGAGGTGTTGTGATTTTCATTCATTCATTCATTATCTTCCTCTTTATCCTCTACTAGGGTCGCGGGGGGGGTTCCCCATGCCCATCCAGGGGAGAACATCTCGGGCGCTGGGCAGATACACCCAGGACAGGGTGCCAATTTATCACTGGTCACACTTACTCACACAAACACACTCTATATGGGGCAATTTTAAGAACTCAATTGACTTGATCCAAGTTTTTGGACTGTGGGAGGAAACCGGAGAACCCGGAGGAAACCCACACAGGGAGAACATGGAAACTCCACCCAGATAAAGATTCGAACCGGGAATCCCTAGCGCTGAGAGGAGAACATGCTAACCACTAAGCCACCGTGCCGTGTTGTGATTTATTCCCAATAATACACAACCTCAAGTATTTGATTTATTTCATAAATCAGTCACAAATGCACAATATTAAAGAAAAATAGATTCATAAATGAGTTTATTAAAAGTCTTTGGTGATCTAGTCCGGTTTTAAAGTGAATGCTGACCCTGAATAACAGTATTCCCGTTTCTTTACAATTCAAATACTGCCTTCTAGAGGCCAAATTACAGAAAACAAATTACATTGGGAAATAATGTATTTTACAGCATACATTGATACCAAGGGGCGGCACGGTGGCTTAGTGGTTAGCATGTTCTCCTCTCAAGGCTAGGGATTCCCGGTTCGAATCCCAATCTGTGTGGAGTTTCCATGTTCTCTCCGTGTCTGTGTGGGTTTCCTCCGGGTTCTCCGGTTTCCTCCCACAGTCCAAAAACATGCATCCAGGTCAAATGAATTCTCCAGGTTGCCCCATATAGAGTGTGTCTGTGTGAGCTCAGCGATAGATTGGTGTCCTGTCCTGGGTGTATCAGCCCAGTGCCCGAAACGTTTTCCCCTGGATGAGCATGGGGAACCCCCTCCCCCCCGTTTCCCTAGTAAAGTGGAAGATAAGGGATAGATGGACATTGATATGAATGTGTAGCGGTCAGAGGTGTGTCATTGTCAATGTCACGGCTGGACAAACGGCTCAGCCATGAGATTTAAGGTCCTCTACTAGGGTCGCAGGGGGGCAGGGGGTTCCCCATGCCCATCCAGGGGAGAACGTGTTGGGCGCTGGGCAGATACACTCAGGACAGGACACCAATCTATCGCTGAGCTCACACTCCCTCACACACACACACACACACACTCTATATGGGGCAATTTGGAGAATTCAATTGACCTTGATCCATGTTTTTGGACTGTGGGAGGAAACCGGAGAACCCGAAGGAAACCCACGCGGACACGGGGAGAACATGGACACTCCACCCAGATGGGGATTCGAACCAGGAATCCCTAGCGCTGAGAGGAGAACATGCCAACCACTAAGCCACCGTGCTGTCAGATTTAAGATCCTGTTTTATAATATATAATATACCTTGTGGTTTGATGGAACAGGAATATGAGGTGTGTTTAAGAAAACATTAAGGCCTTTAAAGCAGCCTTCATATTGACTGTGTGTGTGTGTGTGTGTGTGTGTGTGTGTGTGTTTCAGCTGGAGAATCTAATGCTGGATAAAGATGGTCACATTAAGATCACAGATTTTGGTCTGTGTAAGGAGGGAATCACCAATGAGGCAACAATGAAAACCTTCTGTGGAACACCAGAGTATTTAGCTCCAGAGGTATATTACACTCACAGGGTCCAGGCAACCTCAGTCCTGAGGTATATACACCTGCTCCTAACACTAACACTAAGTATAATCTGATTTATATACACTGATCCATCCATCATCTTCCGCTTTATCCTCTACTAGGGTCGGGTCGGGGGGTTCCCCATGTCCATCCAGGGGAGAACGTCTCGGGCGCTGGGCAGATACACCCAGCCAATCTATCGCTGGACACACACACACTCACTCAGACATACACACTCTACATGAGGCAATTTGGAGAACTCAATTGACTTGATCCATGTTTTTGGACTGTGGGAGGAAACCGGAGAACCCGGAGGAAACCCACGCAGACACGGGGAGAACATGGATTCGAACTGAGAATCCTAGTGCTGAGAGAACATGCAAACCACTAAGCAACCGTGCCGCCCATGATGACAGCTTCAAATAAAAAAAAATAATAATAAAAAAAAAATATATATATATATATATATAATTTTTTTTTATTTATTATAATACATTTTAAAAATATGTTGTATGCTTGGGTGGCACGGTGGCTTAGTGGTTAGCATGTTCTCCTCTCAGCCCTAGAGATTCCCGGTTCGAATCCCAATCTGGGATGAGTTTCCATGTTCTCCCCGTGTCCGCGTGGGTTTCCTCCGGGTTCTCCGGTTTCCTCCCACAGTCCAAAAACATGGATCAAAGTCAATTGAATTCTCCAAATTGCCCCATATAGAGTGTGTGTGAGTGAGTGTGTCCAGTAATAGATTGGTGTTCTGTCCTGGGTGTATCTGCCTAGCGCCCGAAACGTTCTCCCCTGAATGGGCATGGGGAACCCCCCTGCCCGCGACCCTAGTAGAGGACAAAGCAGAAGATAATGGATGAATGTTGTAGGCATGCTGCCATCATAGATGTCATTAGCAGGGGCCATGTTCTTTAATGATTGTTTTATAATTATCACCTACATGGTGCAGATTGGGGATCGTTATTTGAAAAACTCCCTGTCCAGCAGAGTGTGCTGTTCTCATCTGATGTCATATTGGTCCCCATTAACATTCACTTTGTTTAATGTTCAAACCTGTGTGTGTGTGTAGGTGCTGGAAGATAACGATTATGGCCGGGCAGTGGACTGGTGGGGTTTGGGAGTCGTGATGTATGAGATGATGTGCGGCAGACTCCCGTTCTACAATCAGGACCACGAGCGACTCTTCGAGCTGATTTTAATGGAGGAAATCCGTTTCCCTCGGAACCTCTCCCCTGAAGCCAAGAGCCTTCTTGCTGGATTACTAAAGAAGGACCCCAAACAGCGGTACACACTCGTACACACACTCCCACTTCCATCACCATGTTCACAAAGGGTTAATCAGTACACACACTAAACTGTCTCACTGGTTAACTGCTGGAGCTGCTCCATGTCTCTGAGGGAACGTCAGCAGGGAGATGATGCTGATCGATTGCTCAGTCTAGATTTTGTTTAAAAACTTTTACATGTTCATATATTTAGTGTCGCCTCTCAGCGCTAGGGATTCCCGGTTCGAATCCCCATCTGGGTGGAGTTTCCATGTTCTCCCCGTGTCCGGTTCTCCGGTTTCCTCCCACCGTCCAAAAACATGGATCAAGTTAATTGAATTCTCCAAATTGCCCCATATAGAGTGTGTCTGTGTGAGTGAGTGTGTGCCCAGTGATGGATTTGGCGCCCTGTCCAGGGTGTATCTGCCCAGCACGCGAGACGTTCTCCCCTGGATGGGCATGGGGAACCCCATTGCGACCCTAATAGAGGATAAAGCGGGTAATAATGAATGAATGAATATATTTCGTGTATTATAAATAATACAATAACATATTAGTAGGGGTAAGCTGCAATATTCGCTGATTCGACGATTCGATTCGGAGAACCGTAGTCGACTATGAACCTCATAGTCGAATGTACCATTTTGACCACATGGGGGTGTCCATGGCTGCTGCTAAGCATTAGTTTTTACATGAAATGTCTTTGTTTTCGTTATATATATAGCCTTTTGTCAAATAAAATTATCCTAATTTCTGTTAATATTTTTTTTAAATGATGTGTGCGCTTTAACAATATAAAATATATAACAAAATATTTTAAAAAAATCTTTTTTAAAAACCACGCTTATAGCGCCATCTTGTGGTGAAAGTTTAACTGATTCGACTATCAGTCGACTATAGGGAAAATCTGACGAATCAGATTCGACTATGAAAATCCTTAGTTGAAGATACCCCTACCTATTAGTAATATCAATTTTTCATATTTGTGATTTGTCATTACGTTTACATTACATTTGGTCATTTATTGGACGCTTTTATCCAAAGCGACTTACAAGGTGAGCACAGGGTTAATCACAACATCCCTGCAGCAATGAGGGTTAAGGGTAGGGCTGCAACAACGAATCGATAAAAATTGATTATGAAAAGTGTCGATAACGAATTTCGTTAGCGATTCGTTGGGTCGCACGATTTCTGTGTTACTCGGAATGTCGTCACCGCTTTCGTCACCTGCAGCGCTTCAACAACGCTGGAAAAAATAGCGGGTTGAACAGAACGAGGTGGAATCTGCGAAACAAGTTGATAAATCGTACGAATGAAACACAGCCAACGCTGAAAACAAGCTTCCGTTTAAATCATCAAAACTGCGGGAGCTTCACTGAGGGAGCGCAAATGCTCAAACAAAATGAATGTAACAACAATTTGAAAAAAGGATAAATACCCTCATGAAAGGGCAATTTTTAAAGAGGACAGAGGGGGAATAGAATAGAATAGAATAGAAAGCCTTTATTGTCATTATACCCCGCATACACAGTATACATCGTATAACGAGATTTAAGCTCCTCCTTAAAGTGCACATGGCATTATATATAAATAGAAAAAAAAAACAATAGAAGAGACATGTGCAAAAATGTACTTTGCAAATAGACATGTAATGTGTGAAATGGGCGGCACTTAGGCTTAGAGGAAACCGGAGAACCCGGGGGAAACCCACGCGGACACAGGGAGAACATGGGTTCGAATCGAGAATCCCTAGTGCTAAGAGGAGAACATGCAAACCACTAATTCACCGTGCCATTTTTTTTGATGTTAGCTTCAAAAAAAAAAAAATATATATATATATTTTTTTTTTTTTTTTTTTTTAATTATAATAAATTTAAAAAATGTTGTATGCTTGGGTGGCACGGTGGCTTAGTGTTTAGCATGTTCTCCTCTCAGCACTAGGGATTCCCGGTTCGAATCCCCATCTGGGTCGAGTTTCCATGTTCTCCCTGTGTCTGCGTGGGTTTCCTCTGGGTTCTCCGGTTTCCTCCCACAGCCCAAAAACATGGATCAAGTCAATTGAATTCTCAAAATTGCCCCATATAGAGTGTGTCTGTGTGAGTGAGTGTGTGCCCAGCGATGGATTGACGAACTGTCCTGGGTCTATCTGCCCAGCGCCTGAGATGTTCTCCTCTGGATGGGCATGGGGAACCCCACCGCGACCCTAACAGAGTATAAAGCGGGAGATAATGAATGAATGAATGTGTAAAATGATGGGAATAAGGAATCTGATGTTCCTAAACCCTCCAAACGCCCCTGTGATGATCCAACCCTTTCTTCCCCAGTTATATTGGATCAAATTAAATTACAAAAAAAAATAAAAAATAAAAGAAAAAATAAATAAATTTAAAAAAAAAGAAAAAAAAGGGGGGGGCTGCAGCATCGAATAACAATCAGGTTTGATGAATTTACAGTATAGTTGGTTTTCTCTATGGCTTCTGACTTGTGGTGTTCTCTAGGGCTGTCTTCAACTAAGGATTTTCATAGTCGAATCTGATTCGTCAGATTTTCCCTATAGTCGACTGATAGTCGAATCAGTTAAACTTTCACCACAAGATGGCGCTATAAGCATGGTTTTTAAAAAAGATTTTTTTAAAAAATATATTTTACTTGTTTTTCTAGAGCACCGTAAATGGGATCCCCATTCTGGACTTTAAAAAAAAAATTTACAGAAATTAGGATGATTTTATTTGACAAAAGGCTATATATATAACGAAAACAAAGACATTTCATGTAAAAAATAATGCTTAGCAGCAGCCATGGGTGCCCCCATGTGGTCAAAATGGTACATTCGACTATGAGGTTCATAGTCAACTACGGTTCTCCGAATCGAATCGTCGAATCAGCGAAATATTGCAGCTCACCCCTAGTGATCTCATTTGTAAGTCGCTTTGGATAAAAGCGTCTGCTAAAAGACTAAATGTAAATGTAATCACAGACTGTAACGTTCCTGTGTGACGTTCCGTTCCTGTGTGACTGTGCATGTGATCACTCCACACACAACGTACTCCACACCCACATGAATAACAAACCCATTGGAACCTGTTATTACCAGAGTGCGCTCTGATGTTTGTGTTTGTCACACTTCTGTTGTGGTTGTTTTAAAGGTTGGGTGGCAGTTCAGATGATGCTAAAGAAGTTATGTCTCACAAGTTCTTCTGTTCCATCAATTGGCAGGACGTCCTGCAGAAAAAGGTGAGTTGATGTGAAGTAGAACGGCCGGTGCTGTAAATGTTTTAAGTTGTAACCATGAAACGTATGACCCTCAGATTGTGGTCACTTTACATTGTCACATGATCAAACTTCTCTGTACTTCAGACCGGAGACAGTAACTTCAGATGCTGTTTATTTATTTAATGAGTCACTTATCCTGAAGGGCGGCACGCTGGCTTAGTGTTTAGCATGTTCTCCTCTCAGCGCTAGGGATTCCCGGTTCGAATCCCAATCTGGGTGGAGTTTCCACGTTCTCCCCGTGTCCGTGTGGGTTTCCTCCGGGTTCTCCGGTTTCCTCCCACAGTCCAAAAACATGGCTCAAGTCAATTGAGTTCTCCAAATTGCCCCATATAGAGTGTGTGTGTGTGTGTGAGTGAGTGTGTGCCCAACGATGGATTGGCGCCCTGTCCTGGGTGTATCTGCCTAGCGCCCGAAACGTTCTCCCCTGGATGGCCATGGGGAACCCCCCCCGCGACCCTAATATATTATAAAGCGGGAGATAATGAATGGATGGATGGATGGATGTAGTAGGGTGGCATGGTGGCTTAGTGGTTAGCATGTTCTCCTCTCAGCACTAGGGATTCCCGGTTCGAATCCCAATCTGGGTGGAGTTTCCACGTTCTCCCCGTGTCCGTGTGGGTTTCCTCCGGGTTCTCCGGTTTCCTCCCACAGTCCAAAAACATGGATCAAATCAATTGAGTTCTCCAAATTGCCCCATATAGAGTGTGAGTGTGTGCCCAGCGATGGATTGGTGCCCTATCCTGGGTGTATCTGCCCAGCGCCCGAGACGTTCTCCTCTGGATGGCCATGGGGAACCCCCTCGCGACCCTAATATAGTATAAAGCGGGAGATAATGGATGGATGGACTTATCCTGAATAAGAGCAGAAGACAACCAAAGACCTATCCCTGCACTACTCTGGTTAAAGCCATATAAATACCCTGGATGGGTCACCAGCCCATCGCAGGGCAGACACAAGAGGTCTGCATTCACAACTGGAGCAATTCAGTATGTTTCATTTATTAACTGACATGCTTTTGGACTGGGGCGGCACGGTGGCTTAGTGGTTAGCATGTTCTCCTCTCAGCGCTGGGGATTCCCGGTTCGAATCCCAATCTGGGTGGAGTTTCCATGTTCTCCCCGTGTCCGCGTGGGTTTCCTCCGGGTTCTCCGGTTTCCTCCCACAGTCCAAAAACATGGATCAAGTCAATTGAGCTCTCCAAATTGCCCCATATAGAGTGTGTGTGAGTGTGTGTGTGTGCCCAACAATGGATTGGCGCCCTGTCCTGGGTGTATCTGCCCAGCACCCGAAACGTTCTCCCCTGGATGGGCATGGGGAACCCCCCCCCCCCCCAGTAGAGGATAAAGCAGAAGCTAATGGATGGATAGATGATTTATGAGATTATTGTATGTCTGATGTCAGATTTAATAAAACATTAACGTTTTCACTCTCTTTTTATGGTATGTAGCTCACCCCCCCCTTTAAGCCTCAGGTGACATCAGAGACGGACACTCGTTACTTTGATGAAGAGTTCACACTGCAGACCATCACCGTTACACCACCAGACCAGTGTAAGTAAACCTCACAGTCCGAATTCTCCAATGGCTCCAATGTGAGGGCCCACACTGGTACACCAGCCACAAGGGGGCAGCATGTACCAAATCTGTACACTAGAATAGCCACTTTTTTAGAGATACCCACTCCTTCATGGCTAGTGAATGCATGATGTGACCGGTGTGTTGATATATAACTATCTGAAGATAAGAACCGGGGGAGGGGGGGGGGAACTGATCGACTGATGGATAGCTGGAGAGCTTTATTGCCACTGTACATGATGCTACGAAATTCCGAATGGTACCTCTTAACGACCAAGAACAACCGACAGAGAACATGTATCTATAAAAACATTCCATACGTTTGTAAAGTGTATAAAATAATATTATTATAATAGAATATGGAACACGCGGCATGATGGTTTAGTGATTAGCATGTTCTCCTCTCAGCACTAGGGATTCCCGGTTCGAATCCCCATCTGGGTGGAGTTTCCATGTTCTCCCCGTGTCTGCGTGGGTTTTCTCCGGGTTCTCCGGTTTCCTCCCACAATCCAAAAACATGGGTCAAGTCAATATAGAGTGTGTCTGTGTGAGTGAGTGTGTGTCCAGCGATGGATTGGCGCCCTGTCCTGGGTGTATCTGCCCAGCGCCCGAGACGTTCTCCCCTGGATGGGCATGGGGAACCCCCCCCGCGACCCTAATAGAGGATAAAGCGAGAGATAATGAATGCATACTATAATATGAAACACGCGGCACGGTGGCTTAGTGTTTAGCATGTTCTCCTCTCAGCTCTAGGGATTCCCGGTTCGAATCCCCATCTGGGTGGAGTTTCCATGTTCTCCCCGTGTCCGCGTGGGTTTCCTCCGGGTTCTCCGGTTTCCTCCCACAATCCAAAAACATGGATCAAGTCAATTGAGCTCTCCAAATTGCCCCATATAGAGTGTGTCTGTGTGTGTCCAGCGATGGATTGGCGCCCTGTCCTGGGTGTATCTGCCCAGCGCCCGAGACGTTCTCCCCTGGATGGGCATGGGGAACCCCACCACGACCCTAATAGAGGATAAAGCAGAAGATAATGGATGAATATGAAACACATGTTTGATCGTGACAGCATCCATTTTACATGGTAGCAGCATAAGCAGATGAATAGAACCCTGCTGCTTCCACTGACCTGTCCGAACTAGGGATTCGCGGTTCGAATCCCAATCTGGGTGGAGTTTCCATGTTCTCCCAGCGTCCGTGTGGGTTTCCTCCGGGTTCTCCAGTTTCCTCCAACAGTCCAAAAACATGGATCAAGTCAATTGAGTTCTCCAAATTGCCCCATATAGACCTGTTACTCCTTATAACACATCATGTGACCTGTTCCAGCGGTGTGGGAAAACCAGAAAGAACCCAGTGGGTCAAGAAACACAAAAACTGGACACTTGAATGGATGGAGAGACATCCTCTGATCACATGACTTATCCTGCTGATCATGTAGATGATCAAAAACATGTTTGGGTCATTCATTCATTCATCCATCATCTCCCGCTTTATCCTCTATTAGGGTCACGGTGGGGTTCCCCATGCCCATCCAGGGGAGAACGTCTCGGGCGCTGGGCAGATAGACCCAGGACAGGACGCCAATCCATCGCTGGGCACACACTCACTCACTCACACACTCTATATGGGGTAATTTGGAGAACTCAATTGACCTTGATCCATGTTTTTGGACTGTGGGAGGAAACCGGAGAACCCGGAGGAAACCCACGCGGACACGGGGAGAACATGGAAACTCCACCCAGATTGGGATTCGAACCGGGAATCCCAGCGCTGAGAGGAGAACATGCTAACCACTAAACCACCGTGATTTTTTTTGTTTTAGAAAAATGAAATTATTGTCACGTGGCTTAGTGGTTGGCATG
>JAFMOC010000535.1:60000-127500 GCA_019802505.1 Corydoras sp. C115 | reverse complement strand
TTAGGGTGGCGGTGGGGTTCCCCATGCCCATCCTGGGGAGAACGTCTCGGGCGCTGGGCAGATACACCCAGGACAGGGTGCCAATCCATCGCTGGGCACACACTCACTCACACACACACACTCTATATGGGGCAATTTGGAGAATTCAATTGACCTTAATTCCTTTTTTATGTGCTGCGGGAGGAAACCGGAGAACCCGGAGGAGACCCACGTGGACACGGGGAGAACATAGAAACTCCACCCAGATTGGGATTTTCTCATGTTCTGCTGTTCTGATTTGTAAGTCGCTTTGGATAAAAGCATCTGCTAAATGTAAATGTGATGTAAATAATCCGAACCAGGAATGAGAGCGCTGAGAGGAGAACATGCCAACCACTCAGTCATTTGTTTCATTGTTTTATTAAATGATTTCCACTGTAGGGCGGCACGGTGGCTTAGTGGTTAGCATGTTCTCCTCTCAGCGCTAGGGATTCCCGGTTCAAATCCCAATCTGGGTGGAGTTTCCATGTTCTCCCCGTGTCCGCGTGGGTTTCCTCCGGGTTCTAAGGTTTCCTCCCACAGTTCAAACACATGGATCAAGTCAATTGAGTTCTCCAAATTGCCCCATATTGAGTGTGTCTGTGTGAGTGAGTGTGTGTCCAGTGATAGATTGGCGTCCTGTCCTGGGTGTATCTGCCCAGCGCCCGAAACGTTCTCCCCTGGATGGGCATGGGGAACCACCCCCACGACTCTAGAAGAGGATAATGAAAGCAGAAGATAATGGATGAATGTTCTCCATCTGTGGGTGGCTTAGTGGTTAGCATGTTCTCCTCTCAGCACTAGGGATTCCCGGTTCGAATCCCCATCTGGGTGGAGTTTCCATGTTCTCCCCGTGTCTGCATGGGTTTCCTCCGGGTTCTCCGGTTTCCTCCCACAGTCCAAACACATGGATCAAGTCAATTGAGTTCTCCAAATTGCCCCATATAGAGTGTGTGTGTGTGAACGTTCTCCCCTGGATGGGCATGGGGAACCCCCCCCCCCCCCTAATAGAGGATGACGCGGAAGATAATGAATGAATTAATGAGTATTATGTGATATACATAATAGTGAAGGGCGGTATGCTGGCTTAGTGGTTAGCATGTTCTCCTCTCTGCACTAGGAATTCCTGGTTCAAATCCCCATCTGGGTGGAGTTTCCATGTTCTCCCCGTGTCGTTCCACAGTACACACAAACTAATGTTTGAACGCGTAAGAAAACCTTAAATTCTAAAGATGAAATGTAATAAAGTTCAGAGAGTTTAAAGTCTCTCCTAAAAAACTTCTGAATGTTCTCTGGGTGCCGCGTTCTTGTCAGTGACTCTTCCCTCCTTCAAGTGCCCTAATGTTCGCGCCCTCACCTGTGAATGGGACGCGGCCCGCACGCGCGTTTAATTTCCGCTCACCTGCGCTAATCAGCACGCGGGTTGTGTGCGGGCGATGCGGGCTTCCGGTGAGCGCGAGGCCGGCGGCGTCATGGCGCGAACTGGTACCGGACTGTGTGAACCCAGAACCCAACTGGACCGCAAGGTACCGCCGCTAGAACTTTATTCATCCATTATCTCCCGCTTTATCCTCTATTAGGGTCGCGGGGGGGTTCTCCATGCCCATCCAGGGGAGAACGTCTCGGGCGCTGGGCAGATACACCCAGGACAGGACGCCAATCCATCACTGGGCACACACTCACTCACACACACACACTCTATATGGGGCAATTTAGAGAACTCAATTGACTTGATCCATGTTTTTGGACTGTGGGAGGGAGAACCCGGAGGAAACCCACGCGGACACGGGGAGAACATGGAAACTCCACCCAGATTGGGCTTCGAACCGGGAATCCCTAGCGCTGAGAGGAGAACATGCTAAACGCTAAGCCACCGTGCCGCCCTTCACTATTATGTATATCACATAATACTCATTAATTAATTAATTATCTTACATTTAATCCTCTATTAGGGTCGTTGGGGGGGGGTTCTCCATGCCCATCCAGGGGAGAACGTCTCGGGCGCTGGGCAGATACACCCAGGACAGGGGGGGCAATCTATCACTGGACACACACTCACTCACACAGACACACTCTATATGGGGCAATTTGGAGAACTCAATTGACTTGCTCCATGTTTTTGGACTGTGGGAGGAAACCGGAGAACCCGGAGGAAACCCACGTGGACACGGGGAGAACATGGAACCTCCACCCAGATTGGGATTGACTTAACTACTGACTTGTGGTGTTCTCAGTTTTAAGTCCATCCGTTATCTTCCGCTTTATCCTCTATTAGAATCGCGGGGGGGGAGGGTTCCCCATGTCCATCCAGGGGAGAACGTTTCAGGCGCTGGGCAGATACACCCAGGACAGAACGCCAATCTATCACTGAACACACTCTATATGGGGCAATTTAGAGAGCTCAATTGACTTGATCCACGTTTTTGGACTGTGGGAGGAAACCGGAGAACCCGGAGGAAACCCACGCGGACACGGGAAGAACATGGAACCTCCACCCAGATTGAGATTCGAACCGGGAATCCCTAGTGCTGAGAGGAGAACATGCTAAACACTAAGCCACCGTGCCGCCCCTGAGCTTTATTCCTCAAGTCTTTATTGAGGTGTTCCCTCATTAAGTGGTAGTGATGGGCAGATGAGGTCTCATTGGGGGTATGACAGGGCCGTTTTGAGGGTTTAGAAACATCAGATCCCTTATTGCCCCTCTGCCCTCTTTAAAAATTGCCCTTTCATCAGGGTTTTTATTCATTTATCCTTTTTACAAACTGTTGTTACATTCATTTTGTTTTATCATTTATTAGTTATATTGGATAAAAATAAATAACATGAAATATGTCTGTCAGCAGGGGGTGGCTTAGTGGTTGGCATGTTCTCCTCTCAGCACTAGGGATTCAGGTTCGAATCCCAATCTGGGTGGAGTTTCCATGTTCTCCCCGTGTCCACGTGGGTTTCCTCCGGGTTCTCCGGTTTCTTCCCACAGTCCAAAAACATGGATCAAGTCGATTGAGTTCTCTAAATTGTCCCATATAGAGTGTGTATGTGTGAGTGAGTGTGTGTCCAGTGATAGATGGTCGTCCTGTCCTGGGTGTATCTGCCCAGCGCCCGAAACGTTCTCCCCTGGATGGGCATGGGGAACCCCCCCCCCCTGCGACCCTAATAGAGGATTAAATGTAAGATAATTAATGAATTAATGAGTATTATGTGATATACATAATAGTGAAGGGCAGTATGCTGGCTTAGTGGTTAGCATGTTCTCTCAGCACTAGGGATTCCCGTTTGAATCCCCATCTGGGTTGAGTTTCCATGTTCTCCCCGTGTCCTCATGGGTTTCCTCCGGGTTCTCCGGTTTCCTCCCACAGTCCAAAAACATGGATCAAGTCAATTGAATTCTCCAAATTGCCCCATATAGAGTGTGTGTGTGTGTGAGTGAGTGTGTGCCCAGCGATGGATTGGTGTCCTGTCCTGGGTGTATCTGCCCAGCGCCCGAAACGTTCTCCCCTGGATGGGCATGGGGAACCCCCCCCCCCATGACCCTAATAGAGGATAAAGCGGAAGATAATGGATGAATAACTAATAAATAATCCAACAAAATGAATGTAACAACAGTTTGAAAATTGGATAAATACCCTCATAAAAGGGCACTTTTTAAAGAGGACAGAGGGGGCAATAAGGGATCTGGGCTAAAGCCCCTGATGTTTCTAAACCTTAAAAACACCCCTGCTTAGAAACACAAACAGCTGACGGTGACTCCATCTTTCTGCCCCGCTGCTGAAGGAGAGGCTGCAGAGAAAGCTGCGCTCATTTAATCTGGGGCTATAGCCCCGAAAGCCCAGGTCTAACGACGCCCCTGGTGGTAGTGATGGGCAGGTGTGCTTTCATAGGGTCGCGGGGGGGTTCCCCATGCCCATCCAGGGGAGAACGTTTGGGACGCTGGGCAGATACACCCAGGACAGGACGCTAATCTATCACTTGGCACACACTCACACACTCTACATGGGGCAATTTGGAGAACTCAATTGACTTGATCCATGTTTTTGGACTGTGGAAGGAAACCGGAGAACCCGGAGGAAACCCACGCGGACACGGGGAGAACATGGAAACTCCACCCAGCTGGGGATTAATCTCTAGCGCATTCATCCATTATCTTCCGCTTTATCCTCTATTAGGGTCGCGGGGTGGGGTTCCTCATGCCCATCCAGGGGAGAACGTTTCAGGCGCTGGGCAGATAGACCCAGGACAGGACACCAATCTATCACTGGGCACACTCTCACTCACACAGACACACACTATATGGGGCAATTTAGAGAATTCAATCGACTTGATCCATGTTTTTGGACTGTGGGAGGAAACTGGAGAACCCGGAGGAAACCCACGGTGACATGGAGAGAACATGGAAACTCCACCCAGATGGGGATTCGAACCGGGAATCCCTAGTGCTGAGAGGAGAACATGCCAATCGCTAAACCACCGTCACCACCACCGTTCAGGAGTGATGTTGGTTTCATGACTTGGGGGTGTTGGGGGTCAGTGTGGATGGTCAGTTAACACCCAAACGTTCTGCGGCTCAACAAACACTCTGTCCAACCTCAAAGTCTTGTGGGGGACATTACCGGGGTGCCGTGTGTGTTTCAGACAGAGGAGATCCGGTTACCGTTACGCTCCTGGTTCAACGTCTGCACCGTCCAGGAACGAGCAGCAGAGGATCTGAAACCCCAGCGTACAGACACCACTGACCACCGCTGGGTAACGCTGCACACAGTCTGTACCCGTCCCCGACTCCATGTTTCCATCCCAGTGTCCGTCCCAGTGTTTATATTTAATTTTGTCAACCCCTGTACGATCCCATCTGTTAGTTTGCATGTTCTCCCTGTTTGTGTGGGTTTTCTCGGGGAGCTCCGATTTTAAAAGCAGTGAGACTTAAAATGGAAATTGAGTTCCAACCAAATATTAACATAGTCTTACAACAGACGGAGAACATATTCATCCATTATCTTCCCCTTTATCCTCTATTAGGGTCGGGAGGGTTCCCCATGCCCATCCAGGGGAGAACGTTTCGGGCGCTGGGCAGATAGACCCAGGACAGGGTGCCAATCCATCGCTGGACACACACACACTCACACACACACTCTATATGGGGCAATTTGGAGAACTCAATTGACTTGATCCATGTGTTTGGACTGAGGGAGGAAACCGGAGAACCCGGAGGAAACCCACGCGGACACGGGGAGAACATGGAAACTCCACCCAGATGGGGATTCGAACTGGGAATCCATAGCGCTGAGAGGAGAACGTGCTAACCACTAAGCCACCGTGCCGCCCCCAGATGGAGAACAATTATCCATCCATTATCTTCCGCTTTCATCATCCTCTACTAGAGTCGTGGGGGGTTCTCCATGCCCATACAGGGGAGAACGTTTCAGGCGCTGGGCAGATACACCCAGGACAGGACACCAATCTATCACTGGACACACACTCACTCACTCTCACACACTCTATAGGGGGCAATTTGGAGAATTCAATTGACTTAATCCATGTTTTTGGACGGTGGGAGGAAACCGGAGAACCCGGAGGAAACCCACGGGGAGAACATGGAAACTCCACCCAGATGGGGATTCGAACCGGGACTCCCTAGCACCGAGAGGAGAACTTGCTGACCACTAAGCCACCGTGTCACCCAGATGGAGAACATACAATAGGGAAATGAGAGCCTGAGGTCACATGACGCTGTTTTTCTGACTCCGTTGCTGAACCCGGGTCTGATTTCTGATCTCAGACGTTCCAACAGCAGCTGTCCTTCTCCGCAGATGATGGGATCATCATGGGGTTCAGTGAGCAGAGCAGATCAGGTTGGACGCACACACTTCTGCCAATTATTATTTGTTTTACTGTTGGTTCCTGTCATTCGTTTCTGTAATTTGGTTAATTGCGATGGAGAAAAGTAAACATTAACTGCATGTGATCAATTACTGTAGCTTTTTTTAAAGATGGTATTAAGATAAGATAAACCTTTTTTGTCCCACAATGGGGTAACTCACATTCTCAGCAGCAGATACAGTGGAGGGTGAAAAGGTATCCCGTCATTAGAAGAGATTTAAACATTTTAAATAGTTAGAAATCTATATATAAAACTCATTCATTCATTATCTCCCGCTTTATCCTCTATTAGGGTCGCGGTGGGGTTCCCCATGCCCATCCAGGGGAGAACGTCTCGGGCGCTGGGCAGATAGACCCAGGACAGGGCGCCAATCCATCGCTGGGTACACACTCACTCACACAGACACACTCTATATGGGGCAATTTGGAGAACTCAATTAACTTGATCCATGTTTTTGGATTGTGGGAGGAAACCGGAGAACCCGGAGGAAACCCACGCGGACACGGGGAGAACATGGAAACTCCACCCAGATGGGGATTCGAACCGGGAATCCCTAGCGCTGAGAGGCGAACGTGCTAACCACTAAGCCACCGTGCCGCCTATATATAAAACTAATTTATATATATATATATATATATATACACTTGAATGGTTTCGATCCTATCTCACAGGAAGGACCTTCAAAGTTAATGGGGAGATCTCTAACTCTCACCAAGTATGCACTGGTGTGCCTCAGGGTTCTGTACTTGGTCCACTCCTCTTCTCACTATACATGACATCACTGAGCACCATCAATGATAGATTTATTGCAGTTATTTTTAGTTTGGTTTGGAGTGATTACTGAGAGCAGTGCTGATTGGACGGTCTCGCTGCAGCAGATTGGATGGTAACGCTGCAGCAGATCGGACGGTCTCGCCTCAGGGCTCTGTACTTGGTCATCTCCTCTTCTCACTATACATGACATAACTGAGCACCATCAATGATAGTTATTGCAGTTATTTTTAGTTTGGTTTGGAGTAATTACTGAGAGCAGTGCTGATTGGACGGTCTCGCTGCAGCAGATTGGACGGTCCCGCTGCGGCAGACGTTCTCACTGCCCAGTGCTGCTAGAGTCTCAAACATGGGCCCACCCATGTTCATTTCATTTCATCACTCCTTTCATCTCTCACTCTAAAAAGTCCATCCAACCCAAATCCATTAGGCACCAACAACCATGTCACTTCTCTGAAGCTGCAATCACGAAGCTGATCAGAAGTTCAAGTTCTTTATTTATGTCGCGCTTTTTACAACAGTACATCGTCACAAAGCAGCTTTACAGAATGAAAAGCCTTTAAACCCCCAAAGAGCAAGCCGAAGCGACAGTGGCAAGAAAAAACTCCGTTATGTTGTTATTTAGGGAAGAAACCTTGGGAGGACCAAGACTCAGTGGGGGGCTCATCCTCCTTGAGCGGCCGGCAGCATCAACAATGTAGGACAGCTATGTCCAGATATCTAACACACTCTAACAACTGAAACTATGTGAGTCCATTAGGGGGCGTCCTGCAGGACCGCCAGTCCAATTGATATTCAGGTTCCATCCAGTATTGGTCAGCAGAGCCATGGATGAAGATCTCCAGGAAGCCGGGGGACACCTCAAAAGAAACAGACGAGGAAGGCAGTTAGAGCTGATAATAAAGCACGGCATTTAATTAATAAGTAATTAATTGACCGAGTGCATCATGTGACTCCGGCATCACCGACTAGAGCAGCAGAACTAAAAGAGGCAGATCCTGCAGACTACATAGTAGAGATGGTGCCCCAGAACAGCATCATTTCAGCCCCCCCCCCCCCCCATTAATGATGAGGTGGGTGAAGAGGTGAAATGCCAGCATACACTGATCACAGATCCCCCCCCGACACAGGAGTTCTATAAAGACCTGAGGAGGAACCATAACATCAACAAAAACATGATCATGGTGCTCTGTGTGTTACAGTGGAGCAGTATGAACATCCTGGCGTGTTAAATCCCCTGCACACCTTCAGGATTTCTCCCCCTCTGAGCCATTTTGCCCCTGAGCTGTTGCGGGTGGAGATGGCCGCAGCGATGGAGAAGCTGGGTTTACTCTCTGACCCGTCGTACTCCTGGGACATTTTCTTCAACATGATGGTAACGTCTGAAGACCATTTTATTCAAAGCAACTTACAAATATCCCAACTGAGTTAGGATCTGGCACGGTGGCTTATGTTCTCCTCTCAGCGCTAGGGATTCCCGGTTCGAATGGGTGGAGTTTCCAGGTTCTCGCCGTGTCCGTGTGGGTTTCTGCCGGGTTCTCCGGTTTCCTCCCACAGTCCAAAAACATGGATAAATCAATTGAATTCTCCAAATTGCCCCATATAGTGTGTGTGAGTGAGTGTGTGCTCAGTGATAGATTGGTGTCCTGTCCTGGGTCTATCTGCCCAGCTACCGAAACGTTCTCCCTGGATGGGCATGGGGAACCCCACTGTGACCCTAATAGAGGATAAAGCGGAAGATAATGGATGGATGGTTGGGGTCTGGGCTTCGTGGTTAACATGTGGCTTAGTGGTTAGCATGTTCTCCTCTCAGCACTAGGGATTCCCGGTTCGAATGCCCATCTGGGTGGAGTTTCCAGGTTCTCCCCCGTGTCTATGTGGGTTTCCTCCGGGTTGTCCGGTTTCCTCCCACAGTCCAAAAACATGGATCAAATCAAATGAATTCTCCAAATTGCCCCATATAGAGTGTGTCTGTGTGAGTGAGTGTGTGCCCAGTGATAGATTGGCGTCCTGTCCTGGGTGTATCTGCCCAGCGCCCGAAACGTTCTCCCCTGTATGGGCATGGAGAACCCCCCCCCCCCCCCATGACCCTAATAGAGGATAAAGTGGAATATGATGGTCTGAGCGGCACGGTGGCTTAGTGTTTAGCATGTTCTCCTCTCAGCACTAGGGATTCCCGGTTCGAATCCCCATCTGGGTGGAGTTTCCATGTTCTCCCCGTGTCTATGTGGGTTTCCTCCGGGTTCTCCGGTTTCCTCCCACAGTCCAAAAACATGGATCAAGGTCAATTGAGTTCTCCAAATTGCCCCATATAGTGTGTGTGAGTGAGTGTGTGCTCAGTGATAGATTTAGAGCCCGGTCCTGGGTGTATCTGCCCAGCGCCCGAAACGTTCTCCCCTGGATGGGTATGTGGAACCCCCCCCCCTCTGCAACCCTAATAGAGGATAAAGCAGCAGCAGAAGATGATGGATGGTTGGGGTCTGAACACAGGGAGCAATGAGGGTTAAGGTTCTTGCTCCAGGACCCACATTGGTAACGTCAGTGGACCTGGGATTGGAACCCACAACTTTCTGATTGGTTGGGTGTTGATTGAACACCACCCTAACTCTGGGTTACCATGCCCCATGGTACAAACACTGACAGTAAAACGGGTTCCAGTGGTTCCGCTGTTCTTTTTTTTTCTGTGTATGTGTAATCTGTGTATATATGCACAATACACCTTATTAGACATCATGATGTCATTACATCTGACTATTTAATTTGAGTGGTTTAACTGTGTGATCACAGCTGCTTTAGGGTTTAAGGTTTAATTACTGTGTTTTTAACACTAGAACCCATTTGGGTCTGGGTTTATACAGTGCGGCTACCGTGTGTGTTACAGAGGAATCAGCTGCACCACACGCTGCCCAGCGCCGACCTCCCCAAACCATTCACCGAATCCACTCGCGCCATACTGGTGGACTGGCTCATTCAGGTGCACGTGAGTGACCGTCCCTGCTACATCACATGATTCAGGTTACGGTTAGTAACACTGTAGTGACCAGAATTAAGAATAAATTCCAGGAAAGCGGTGTTCTTATACATGATGTATAGTGGAGTACCATAACACCTCTTTCTCAATACAATAACAATAATACTGTACACACCCTTGAGTGCCTTAATAATTTTGTAAAATGGTTACAAACGCACTATAATTGATATAACACACTGAGTTTCATTAGTTCTGGTTTCTCTAACGGTCAAATACTGCCATCTAGTGGCAATATTACAGAACACGCGTCAAAAAAGTTTCAAGATGCATTAAGATCACGTGGTACAAAACGAAATTATGGGTCACGGACCGATTACCCTGTTCTTTTAAAGTTAGATTTTACTTTTAAAGAAGAAATGAGAGAAATTTAGTATATAGATATGTAAAATATAATGGGATGTACAACTGTGAAATATATATATATATATATATATATATATATATATATATATATATATATATATATATACACACACACACACTCACTGGCCACTTTATGAGGTACACCTGTCCAACTGCTCGTTAATACTTAATTTCTAATCAGCCAATCACATGGCGGCAACTCAGTGCATGTAGGCATGTAGACATGGTCAAGACAATCTCCTGCAGTTCAAACCGAGCATCAGTATGGGGAAGAAAGGTGATTTGAGTGCCTTTGAACATGGCATGGTTGTTGGTGCCAGAAGGGCTGGTCTGAGTATTTCAGAAACTGCTGATCTACTGGGATTTTCACGCACAACCATCTCTAGGGTTTACAGAGAATGGTCCGAAAAAGAAAAAACATCCAGTGAGCGGCAGTTCTGTGGGCGGAAAGGCCTTGTTGATGCCAGAGGAGAATGGCCAGACTGGTTCGAGCTGATAGAAAGGCAACAGTGACTCAAATAGCCACCCGTTACAACCAAGGTAGGCAGAAGAGCATCTCTGAATGCACAGTACGTCAAACTTTGAGGCAGATGGGCTACAGCAGCAGAAGACCACACCGGGTGCCACTCCTTTCAGCTAAGAACAGGAAACTGAGGCTACAATTTGCACAAGCTCATCGAAATTGGACAATAGAAGATTGGAAAAACGTTGCCTGGTCTGATGAGTCTCGATTTCTGCTGCGACATTCGGATGGTAGGGTCAGAATTTGGCGTCAACAACATGAAAGCATGGATCCATCCTGCCTTGTATCAACGGTTCAGGCTGGTGGTGGTAGTGTCATGGTGTGGGGAATATTTTCTTGGCACTCTTTGGGCCCCTTGGTACCAATTGAGCATCGTTGCAACGCCACAGCCTACCTGAGTATTGTTGCTGACCATGTCCATCCCTTTATGACCACAATGTACCCAACATCTGATGGCTACTTTCAGCAGGATAGTGCGCCATGTCATAAAGCTGGAATCATCTCAGACTGGTTTCTTGAACATGACAATGAGTTCACTGTACTCAAATGGCCTCCACAGTCACCAGATCTCAATCCAATAGAGCATCTTTGGGATGTGATGGAACGGGGGATTCGCATCATGGATGTGCAGCCGACAAATCTGCGGCAACTGTGTGATGCCATCATGTCATTATGGACCAAACTCTCTGAGGAATGCTTCCAGCACCTTGTTAAATCTATGCCACGAAGAATTGAGGCAGTTCGGAAGGCAAAAGGGGGTCCAACCCGTTACTAGAATGCTGTACCTAATAAAGTGGCTGGTGAGTGTGTGTGTGTGTATGTGTGTATATATATATATATATATAATATATATATATATATATATATATATATATATATATATATATATATATATATAATATATATATATATACACACATGCTAGGCACTAGGGATTCCCGGTTCGTTGGAGTTTCCATGTTCTCCCCGTGTCCGTGTGGGTTTCCTCCGGGTTCTCCGGTTTCCTCCCACAGTCCAAAAACATGGATCAAGTCAATTGAGTTCTCCAAATTGCCCCATATAGAGTGTGTGTGTGTGTGTGAGTGAGTGTGTGCCCAGTGATAGATTGGCGTCCTGTCCTGGGTGTATCTGCCCAGCGCCCGAAACGTTCTCCCCTGGATGGGCATGTGGACCCCCTCCCCCATGGCCCTAATATAGGATAAAGCGGAAGATAATGAATGAATGAAAAAAAAAATATATATTTATAGTATCCATTAGAAATATAAATATAGAAATATAAATATAGTACCAAATATAAAATGAGAGATGTGCAAGATGAGGTAGATGATGAGGTATGAACAAGGGTTTGGTGCTTATTGGAAAATGAATGCATTGTATACGGTTGTGAAATGCCCAGAGGTGTGATGTCACTGTTGGATACATGGCTCAGCCAATCAGATTTAAGGACCAGTACTCCCTGTTTTATAATCAGAATCTTGATTTTGCCAAGTATGAAGATGTAAAACTTTTTTTTTTTTGGTACAGGTGTTGACATACACATGTACTTAAAATTGTTAAAATATTCATGTAAAATATGCACATAGAATAAATAACATTAAATGCAGCAGTGGCAAGTAGGGGTGAGCTGCAATATTCGCTGATTCGACGATTCGATTCGGAGAACCGTAGTCGACTATGAACCTCAGTCGAATGTACCATTTTGACCACATGGGGGCGCCCATGGCTGCTGCTAAGCATTAGTTTTTACATGAAATGTCTGTTTTCGTTATATATATAGCCTTTTGTCAAATAAAATCATCCTAATTTCTAGAAAAACAAAAAAATAAGGTTTTCTTTTGTTAGAAAAACAAGTAAAATATATATATATTTAAAAAAATCTTTTTTAAAACCTATGCTTATAGCGCCATCTTGTGGTCAAATTTTAACTGATTCGACTATCAGTCGACTATAGGGAAAATCTGACGAATCGGATTCGACTACGAAAATCTGTAGTTGAATACAGCCCTAGTGGCAAGGTGCAAATAGGCAAATGTGTCGTGAATGACTGACTGGAGGTGTTAAAAAACAAAACAAAAAAAAAAACAATACTTATTCTCTCATGTTCTCTCTTGCTCTCTTTTACAGGGAGTGTTTAATTTCTCAGAGGAGACCCTGTATTTGGCGGTGCACTTGTTAAATCGAGCACTACGACTTATTAAGGTTTCCATCTCCAACTTGCAGCTGCTGGGTATCGTCTGTCTTTTTCTTGCCGCTAAGAAGGAGGAGTGTTTGTTACCTGAGGTCAGTGGCTCCTCATACAAACATCACAGCACATGCAGGTGACCTCATCAAATCTTAATCTGCGCTTCTTAATTATGGTCTGTGTGCGCTCAGGTTTCAGAGCTGTGTTATTTGATGGCGAACACGTACAGTTCTAAGCAGTTGTTGCGGATGGAGCGGCGGATTCTGTGCGCACTGCGGTTCGAGCTTGGGAACACTTCACCCATGCACTTCCTCCTCCTGTCGGCCTACGTTGCCGGCTGCGGTGAGAAGGTACCAAACCTCCAGCGTTTTGCATTGCATTTGCATTTGGTCATTTATTGGACGCTTTTATCTAAAGCGACTTACAAGGTGAGCACAGGGTTCATCACAACATCCCTGCAGCAATGAGGGTTAAGGGTCTCGCTCAAGAACCCACATTGGTAACTTCAGTGGACCTGGGATTTGAACCCACAACCTTCTGATTGACAGCCCAACACCCTAACCACTGAGCTACCTTACATACCTTACCTTTCCTGCTGATTTTAAAAAGATGGAACACATTAAGCCCCCTTCCGTCCTGACGCCGTCATGTGGATTTAAATTGAGGAAAGCGTAAAGACCAGGGCTGCTGGACTTATCTTCTGGCTTATTGGGCATGTTCCTGTTGAGCTGACCATCATCGGGGCTGTTGCTTTTTAATATATTTTTATTTCTCTAAGAGACCGACCAAAATCCTAATTATCTGTAAAATCCATCCTCCCTTTTTTTCTTTAAAAGAGTTTAATTAGTTCCATTAAGAATTCCTTTTATATTTTTATTGAAGCTGATGCTGAAAGCTTAGTGTTTTTAGAACGTTCTCCTCTCAGCACTAGGGATTCCCGGTTCGAATCCCCATCTCGGTGGAGTTTCCATGTTCTCCCTGTGTCTGCGTGGGTTTCCTCCGGGTTCTCCGGTTTCCTCCCACAGTCCAAAAACATGGATCAAGTCAATTGAATTTTCAAAATTGCCCCATATAGAGTGTGTGTGTGTGTGTGAGTGAGTGTGTGCCCAGTGATAGATTGGCGTCCTGTCCTGGGTGTATCTGCCCAGCGCCCGAAACGTTCTCCCCTGGATGGGCATGGGGAACCCCACCGCGACCCTGGTAGAGGATAAAGTGGAAGATAATGAATGAATGAATGAATGATGCTGAAAGTTGAGTTGTATACCTGTAATACGTTTTAATTGGCTGAAATTGACTCTCCAATCAGAGGGCGTGAGTACGCTTTCATAATGTGAGCCCACTAGCAGGCTCTGTGTTGCAAACTCAAAATCTGATTGGTTGAAGCAACAGGTTGGGCTATTCTTCTCTAATGCTACTGGGTTGCAAAATTTATTCTGAAGGTCTGGCAAAAAATGTAAAACCTGGCAACCATTCATTCATTATCTCCCCTTTATCCTCCATTAGGGTCGCGGGGGGGCCCATCCAGGGTAGAACGTTTCGGGCGCTGGGCAGATAGACCCAGCACAGGACACCAATCCATCGCTGGGCACACACTCACTCACACAGACACACTCTATATGGGGCAATTTAGAGAATTCAATTGACTTGATCCATGTTTTTGGACTGTGGGAGGAAACCCGAGAACCCGTAGGAAACCCACGCGGACACGGGGAGAACATGGAAACTCCACCCAGATGGGGATTCGAACCGGGAATCCCCAGAGCTGAGAGGAGAACATGCTAACCACTAAGCCACCGTGCCACACCTGGCAACCAATAATGCTGAAATGTGATTGGTTAAACGGTTTAATAAGGAACTACAGTCTGGAAGCAGGGTAGTTATTTATTTAAGAATGATTTAATAAGTATTCATGGACAAAATATAATGAATATCAGTCTGTGATTCATTCATTCATTATCTTCCCCTTTATCCTCTATTAGGGTCGCGGGGGGGTTCCCCATGCCCATCCAGGGGAGAACGTGTCGGGCGCTGGGCAGATACACCCAGCACAGGACACCAATCCATCGCTGGACACACACTCACTCACACAGACAAACTCTATATGGGGCAATTTTGAGTATTCAATTGACTCAATCCATGTTTTTGGACTGTGGGAGGAAACCGGAGAACCCGGAGGAAACCCACACGGACACGGGGAGAACATGGAAACTCCACCCAGATAGGGATTCGAACCGGGAATCCCTAACGCTGAGAGGAGAACATGTTGACCACTAAGCCACCGTGCCGCCGTCTGTGATTCAGATATTTTATATTACAGAGCTCAGGGCTCTGTACTTGGTCCACTCCTCTTTTCAGTTTACATAACTTCACTGAGCACACTCATTCAGGCGCATGGTTTCTCTTACCCCTGCTATGCTGATGACTCTCAGCTTCATTTGTCTTTTGCCCCTGACGACACCACCATCTCAAATCGGATATCCACCTGCCTCACTGACGTATGTTTGGATGAAGGCCCGTCATCTCAAATTAAACTTAGAAAAAACAGAGCTTCTCATTATCCCAGCTAAACCCTCAATCCATCACAACCTGACCTTCCAAACTGACCGCTCCACAATCTCTCCAACTGATTCGGTCCGGAACCTTAGTTTCACAATAGACTCCCACCTTAAACTCTCTGATCATGTGATCAAAACCGCCCGTTCCTGCAGATTCCTTCTTTAGAACATCAGGAAGATCAGACCCTTCTTGACTGAACAGGCTACCCAACTGTTAGTCCAAGCCCTAGTCCTATCCCGGCTTGATTATTGTAATGCGCTATTTGCTGATCTCCCAGCTTCCACAATCAGACCTCTACAACTAATTCAAAACTCTGAAACCCGACTCGTGTTCAACCAACTCAAGTGAATCATGTGACTCCACCTCTCCTCTCTCTCCATTGGCTCCCTGTAGCTGCTCCATTCAGTACAAGACACTGACTCTGACCTACAGGACGATCTCTGGATCTGTCCCCTCTTACCTTCACTCTAGATTTCCCAAATCCACTCCGACTTGTTCACTTCACTCTAGTGATGATCGCCACCTGGTGGTTCCACCTCACCAATCAGAACTTATCTAACTGAACAATCTCTCCAGCCGACTGGGTCCGTAACCTTGGGTTCACAATAGACTCCCACCTTAAACTCTCTGATCATGTGATCAAAACCGCCCGTTCCTGCAGATTCCTTCTTTAGAACATCAGGAAGATCAGACCCTTCTTGACTGAACATGCTACTCAGCTGTTAGTCCAAGTCTTCGTCCTATCCCGGTTTGATTATTGTAATGCGCTACTTGCTGGTCTCTCAGCTTCCACAATCAGATCTCTACAACTGATTCAAACCTCTGCAACTCCACTCGTGTTCAACCAACTCAAGTGAATCATGTGACTCCACCTCTCCTCTCTCTCCATTGGCTCCCTGTAGCTGCTGCATTCAGAACAAGACACTGACTCTGACCTACAGGACGATCTCTGGATCTGTCCCCTCTTACCTTCACTCTAGATTTCCCAAATCCACTCCGACTTGTTCACTTCACTCTAGTGATGATCGCCACCTGGTGGTTCCACCTCACCGAGGAGCTCATTCTCACTCCGTGGCATTCATCCATCCATTATCTTCCACTTTATCCTCTATTAGGGTCGTGGGGGGGTTCCCCATGCCCATCCAGGGGAGAACGTTTCGGGCACTGGGCAGACAGACCCAGGACAGGGCGCCAATCCATCGCTGGGCACACACACTATATGGGGCAATTTGGAGAACTCAATTGACTTGCTCCATGTTTTTGGACTGTGGGAGGAAACCGGAGAACCCAGAGGAAACCCACGCGGACACGGGGAGAACACGGAAACTCCACCCAGATGGGAATTCGAACCGGGAATCCCTAATGCTGAGAGGAGAACATGCTATACACTAAGCCACCCTGCCGCCCTATGCGTAATAATGCTCATTATTTTTCCCTTCAGTTTTTATCTGACGGCTAATGATCTGTGTGTGTGTGTGTGTGCGCGTGTGTGTGTGTGTGTGTGTGTGTGGTGTGTGTAGATGATCTGCATGGCGAGATACCTGTTGGAGCTCTCTCTCCTCGAGGTCCAGTGTGTGTCCTTTCTTCCGGTTCAGCTCGCTGCGGCAGCGTTGCGTCTCGCTCGCCTCCTGATTAAAGAGCCACACACCCCGGAGAGGGATGCGGCCTGGTACGTCGCGTCGGCCATCAGCCTCGGCAGGTGAATGAACCGGGGCAAAATAAACATGGTGACTGTGGTTAATGTCCAGAGGCACAAACTTGTCCGTTTTTTTACGTTCCAACCAGGGTCGCGGGGGGGTTCCCCATGCCCATCCAGGGGAGAACGTTTCGGGCGCTGGGCAGATACACCCAGGACAGGACACCAATCTATCACTGGACACACACTCACACACACACTCTATATGGGGCAATTTGGAGAGTTCAATTGACCTTGATCCAGAGGAATCCCACGGGGAGAACATGGAAACTCCACTCAGATTGGGATTCGAACCGGGAATCCCTAGTGCTGAGAGGAGAACATGCCAACCACCAAGCCACCGTGCTGCCTTGTGTTTTTACATTAATAACTGAATTGAATACGGATGTAGCCTTTGATTTGAAACCTTCCATTCATTCATTATCTTCCGCTTTATCCTCTATTAGGGTCGTGGTGGGGTTCCCCATGCCCATCCAGAGGAGAACGTTTCGGGCGCTGGGCAGATACACCCAGAACAGGACGCCAATCTATCACTGGACACACACACACACACACACTCTATATGGGGCAATTTGGAGAACTCAATTGACTTGATCCATGTTTTTGGACTGTGGGAGGAAACCGGAGAACCCGGAGGAAACCCACGTGGACACGGGGAGAACATAGAAACTCCACCCAGATTGGGATTCGAACCGGGAATCCCTAGTGCTGAGAGGAGAACATGCCAACCACTAAGCCACCGTGCCGCCTTGTGTTTTTACATTAATAACTCTAAATTAAATACTAATAGCTTTTCGTTTGTAACCTTCCATCCATTATCTTCCGCTTTGTCCTCTATTAGGGTCGTGGGGGGGGGTTCCCCACGCCCATCCAGGGGAGAACGTCTCGGGCGCTGGGCAGATACACCCAGGACAGGACGTCAGTCCATCGCTGGGCACACACTCACTCACACACACACTCTATATGGGGCAATTTGGAGAACTCAATTGACTTGATCCATGTTTTTGGACTGTGGGAGGAAACCCATGCAGACACGGGGAGAATATGGAAACTCCACCCAGATTGGGATTCGAACCAGGAATCCCTAGTGCTGAGAGGAGAACATGCTAACCACTAAGCCACCGTGCCGCCTTGTGTTTTTACATTAATAACTCTAAATTAATTGAATATGAATATAGCCTTTGATTTGTAGCCTTCCATTCATTATCTTCCGCTTTATCCTCTATTAGGGTTGTGGGTGGTGGTGGTGGAGGGGGGGGTTCCCCATGCCCATCCAGGGGAGAACGTCTTGGGCGCTGGGCAGATAGACCCAGAACAGGACGCCAATCTATCACTGGACATACTCACTCACACACACACACTCTATATGGGGCAATTTGGAGAACTCAATTGACTTGATCCATGTTTTTGGACTGTGGGAGGAAAGCGGAGAACCCAGAGGAATCCCACGGGGAGAACATGGAAACTCCACCCAGATTGGGATTCAAACCAGGAATCCCTAGTGCTGAGAGGAGAACATGCCAACCACTAAGCCACCCTGCCGCCCCCTTGTTAAATTGATGAAGGCTAATGGTTAAGAAACCAGAAGGTCCCCGGTTCGATTCCTGGTCCCACAAAGTTCTACAGCTGAAGTTCCCTCGGTTAAGGCACCTCATCCCAAATCCCTCACTTTATTAAGTTAAAGGTGTTTAAATGTCGGCTTGTGGTTCAGGTGCAGAGCTCGTTGTGTTGTGTTTCTCGTAGTGAAGCCACCCTCCTCAATATAATGAACGTCATGGCCGCCGCCGCCGCACGAGCCCACACTCGAGAAACGCGGGCCACTTTCGTCAAGTTCTCCACAATGGAAACGCTTTACGTGAGCCTCCACCCGGCGCTGAAGGGCGCCCCCCGCCTGCTGGGGCTTCACCCATGAACTCCTGACCCCCTGCAGCTGCTGCTGTAACCCAGCTGTGAGAGAGATGTGAGGAAACAGAAGCTTAAGTATTTTAGGTTGAGTTGTTAAAGAAGTTGTTATGAAATGTCTTTTAAACGTTTGTAGATTTTTCTATAATGGAATATAAAATGTCTTTCTGTTTTATTGGTAACAAAAAAAATAAATCTGATGCAAATTGTGTTTAAAGGTTTAGATATTTTCTTCTCCATCCGTTATCTTCCGCTTTATCCTCTATTAGGGTCGGGGGGGGTTCCTCATGCCCATCCAGGGGAGAACGTTTCGGGCGTTAGGCAGATACACCCAGGACAGGACGCCAGTCTATCACTGGGCACACACTCACTCACACAGACACACTCTATATGGGGCAATTTGGAGTACTCAATTTACATTGAGCCATGTTTTTGGACTGTGGGAGGAAACCGGAGAACCCGGAGGAAACCCACGTGGACACGGGGAGAACATGGAAACTCCACCCAGATTGGGATTCGAACCGGGAATCCCTAGCGCTGAGAGGAGAACATGCTAAACCACTAAGCCATCCTGATTTTTTTTTTTTTTTTTAGAAAAATAAAAGTACTTTCATGTGGGTGGCACGGTGGCTTAGTGGTTGGCATGTTCTCCTCTCAGCGCTAGCGATTCCCGGTTCGTATCCCAATCTGGGTGGAGTTTCCATGTTCTCCCAGTGTCTGCATGGGTTTCCTCCCACAGTCCAAAAACATGGATGCCAGGTCAATTAAATGCTTTAATTTGCCCCTTTAATTTGTGTGAGGCGGCACGGTGGCTTATTTGGCATGTTCTCCTCTCAGCGCTAGCGATTCCCGGTTCGAATCCCAATCTGGGTGGAGTTTCCATGTTCTCCCCGTGTCCGCGTAGGTTTCCTCCGGGTTCTCCGGTTTCCTCCCACAGTCCAAAAACATGGATCAAGTCAATGGAGTTCTACAAAATTGCCCCATATAGTGTGAGTGTGTGTCCAGTGATAGATTGGTGTCCTGTCCTGGGTGTATCTGCCCAGCGCCCGAAACGTTCTCCCCTGGATGAGCATGGGGAACCCCCCCACGACCCTAATAGAGGATAAAGCGGAATATAATGGATGGATGAATTGTTACTTTTATGGTGTAAGTGTACTGTGAATGATCATGTGATCACACAGCAGGCTCTTTAGCCAATAGGCTCATCAGAATACAGAAAGCATGTTCATGGTGGAGCTGCTTTTAGACGTCGGTTGATAGAAGTCCAGATCAGATCAGAGTCATGACCAGTGGAACCACATCAGTACGGGTCCTGATTGGTGATCAGTGTGTGTTCAGTCTCAGAGTCCACCACCGTGCTCCTGTATAATGGCTGACCCTCCACCCTGACCGATGGCTGAACGTTGCTTTGGTTAAAATTGTCTGCGAGATGTTGGATTGCAGGGAATCTGATTGACAATCCATCCATTATCCTCCTTTATCCTCTATTAGGGTCGTGGGGGGGTTCCCCATGCCCATCCAGGGGAGAACGTCTCGGGCGCTGTGCAGATACACCCAGGACAGGGCGCCAATCTATCACTGAACACACTCACACACAGACACACTCTATATGGGGCTATTTGGAGAATTTTGGACTGTGGGAGGAAACCGAAGAACCTGGAGAAAACCCATGCGGACACGGGGAGAACATGGAAACTTCACCCAGATTGGGATTCGAACCGGGAATCACTAGTGCTGAGAGGAGAACATGCCAACCACTAAGCCACCGTTCAGCCTGTAGTGAAACCAAAAGGAATGTAAGTTCAAGTAAGATTCCATCCATTATCTTCAGCTTTATCCTCTATTAGGGTCGTGGTGGGGTTCCCCATGCCCATCCAGGGGAGAACGTTTCGGGCGCTGGGCAGATAGACCCAGGACAGGACACCAATCCATCACTGGGCACACACTCACTCACACACACACTGTATATGTGGACTGTGGGAGGAAACCGGAGAACCCGGAGGAAACCCACGCAGACACGGGGAGAACATGGAAACTCCACCCAGATTGGGATCCCGAACCGGGAATCCCTAGCGCTGAGAGGAGAACATGCTAAACACTTTGCCACCGTGCCGCCACACACAAACTAAATGGGGCAAATTAAAGAATTTAATTGACCTTGCATCCATGTATTTAGACTGTGGGAGGAAACCCATGCAGACACGGGGAGAACATGGAAACTCCACCCAGATTGGGATACGAACCGGAAATCCCCAGCGCGGAGAGGAGAACATGTTAAACACTAAGCCACTGTTCAGCCTGTAGTGAAACCAAAGGGAGTGTAAGTTCAGGTATGATTCCAAACTT
This sequence comes from Corydoras sp. C115, assembly GCA_019802505.1. NCBI lineage: Eukaryota > Metazoa > Chordata > Actinopteri > Siluriformes > Callichthyidae > Corydoras > Corydoras sp. C115. The sequence goes on along the minus strand of JAFMOC010000535.1, from coordinate 106,240 downwards.
AGTAAATTTATTATTATTATTATTTAGGGCGGCACGGTGGTTTAGTGGTTTAGCATGTTCTCCTCTCAGCACTAGGAATTCCGGGTTCGAATCCCAATCTGGTGGAGTTTCCATGTTCTCCCCGTGTCCGCGTGGGTTTCCTCCGGGTTCTCCGGTTTCCTCCCACAGTCCAAAAACATGGATCAAGGTCCATTGAATTCTCCAAATTGCCCCATATAGAGTGTGTCTGTGTGAGTGAGTGTGTGCGGTGATAGATTGGCGTCCTGTCCTGGGTGTATCTGCCCAGCGCCCGAAACGTTCTCCCCTGGATGGGCATGGGGAACCCCCCCCCCCCCCCCCCCCCGCAACCCTAGTAGAGGATAAAGCTGAAGATAATGGATGGAGAATCTTACTTGAACTTACATTCCTTTTGGTTTCACTACAGGCTGAAAGGTGGTTTAGTGGTTAGCATGTTCTCCTCTCAGCGCTAGGGATTCCCGCTTCGTATCCCAATCTGGGTGGAGTTTCCACGTCCTCCCCGTGTCCACGTGGGTTTCCTCCAGGTTCTCCGGTTTCCTCCCACAGTCCAAAACTATGGATAAAGTCAACTAAATCCTCCAAATTGCCCCATATAGAGTGTGTGTGTCTGTGTGAGTGAGTGTGTGTCCAGCGATGGATTGGCGCCCTGTCCTGGGTCTATCTGCCCAGCGCCCGAAACGTTCTCCCCTGGACGTCCTCCGCGACCCTAGTAGAGGATCAAGCTGAAGATAAATACTTAAAATTCTTACTTGAACTTACATTCCTTTTGGTTTCACCACAGGCTTAGTGGTTTAGCATGTTCTCCTCTCAGCGCTAGGGATTCCCGGTTCGAATCCCCATCTGGGTGGAGTTTCCATGTTCTCCCCGTGGTTCTCCGGTTTCCTCCCACAGTCCAAAAACATGGATCAAGGTCAATTGAATTCTCCAAATTGCCCCATATAGAGTGTGTCTGTGTGAGTGAGTGTGTGTCCAGCGATGGATTGGCGCCCTGTCCTGGGTGTATCTGCCCAGCGCCCGAAACGTTCTCCCCTGGATGGACATGGGGAACCCCCCCCCCCAACCCTAATAGAGGATAAAGTGGAAGATAATAAATGAATTATTATTTAAAGTGAATGAAGGAACACACTGTTCTGATCTGAGATCAGTCTGTTCGGAGTCATTTCAACAATGACGAGCTGATTTATACTCGGATATATATATATATATATATATATATATATATATATATATATATATATATATATATATATATATATATATATATATAAATATATATATATCGATATAAACATTAATGCAAAAAATAAACACAAAAAAACTAAGGTCTCTCGCGGTTGGTCCGTGACGTCACTCGCAGGCTAACGGTTGCGTGAAACCACGCGCATGCGGACATCAGTTTGGGTATGATGTTCGCGTTCCAAATTGATTGGGTGTCGTTAAATTAGGGCACTAGAAAGGAGGCCCAAATCCGCTCTGTTGCAAACTCGATGACGCACTAACGTAGGGAGCCGTGTGTTTTTTGGGAGGGAACCCGAAGGAAGGCGAACTAGAGCTGCCGCTGAAGTGTTGAGAGCATCTAAACATCACTGCAGCAAAGAAGCCGGATTAGGTAACAACATTCCACATTTCTACCTTTAAACGCGAATAATCCTAATCCCTGACGCCGGGAGAAGCTCCGCCGCCCCGCGCCGTGGTTCCCGCTGCGGTTAAACGGTACTGTTTTGGTTCCGGTTGGTAGTTGCTTCTGTGAGATGCAGAAGTTTGGCTCGTGAGCCATTAAACACTTTCTGCTCCGTTCCGTCAGAGATTCAGTCTGTTTATGAGCTTTAAAGATCAAACACCACCGTGACGTTCACAGCCTCAATAAATACTTCTGCATTTAATCGATTTAAACCGAATATCTGTAACATTTCCGCCACTAAAGGGAAAAAAGGCAAATTCTTTTGAGATTCTGGCTTTTAATCTCAGAATTCCGACATATTATCTCTGAAGTCTGGCTTACTGAGTCTTAATTCTGACTTTTAATCTCAGAATTCTGTCTTTTTATCTCAGAATGCTGACTTTAATTCAATAGTCATTCCTTCTGATCAATTCTGATCTCAGAAATGTGACCTACTAAATGATCATTTTGATTTTCAATCTCATAAAGATGGCTAATCCCAGAATTCTGGGTTTTAATCTCAGAATTCTGGCTTTTTTAATCTCAGAAGTCAGAAGAAAGTAACAATCATAATTCTGACTTTTAGTCTCGTAATTCAGACTTTTTATCTCATAATTCTGACTTTTGATCTCAATTCTAATTTTTAATCTCATTCAGATTTTTCTCTTCTGACATTATCTCTGAAGTCTGGCTTACTGAGTCTTAATTCTGACTTTTAATCTCAGAATGCTGACTTTAATTCAATATTCATACATTCTGATCAATTCTGATCTCAGAAATGTGACCTACTAAATGAACATTTTGATTTTCAATCTCATAAAGATGGTTAATCTCAGAATCATGGCTTTTAATCTCAGAATTCTGTCTTTTTTAATCTCAGAAGTCAGAAGAAAGTGACAATCATAATTCTGACTTTTAGTCTCGTAATTCAGATTTTTAATCTCATAATTCTAACTTTTGATCTCAATTCTAATTTTTAATCTAATAATTCAGATTTTTTTCTTCTGACATTATCTCTGAAGGCAGCACGGTGGCTTAGTGGTTAGCACGTTCGCCTCTCAGCGCTAGGGATTCCCGGTTCGAATCCCCATCTGGGTGGAGTTTCCATGTTCTCCCCGTGTCTGCGTGGGTTTTCTCCGGGTTCTCCGGTTTCCTCCCACAGTCCAAAAACATGGATCAAGTCAATTGAATTCTCAAAATTGTCCCATATAGAGTGTGTCTGTGTGAGTGAGTATGCGCCCAGCGATGGATTGGCGCCCTGTCCTGGGTGTATCTGCCCAGCGCCCGAGATGTTCTCCCCTGGATGGGCATGGGGAACCCCACCGCGACCCTAATAGAGGATAAAGCGGGAGATAATGAAAAAAAATCTCTGAAGTCTGGCTTACTGAGTCATAATTCTGACTTTTAATCTCAGAATGCTGACTTTAATTCAATATTCATTCCTTCTGATCAATTCTGATCTTAGAAATATGACCTACTAAATGATCATTTTGATTTTCAATCTCATAAAAATGGTTAATCTCAGAATTATGGCTTTTAATCTCAGAATTCTGTCTTTTTTAATCTCAGAATTCTGGCTTTTAATCTCAGAATTCTGTCTTTTTTAATCTCAGAAGTCAGAAGAAAGTGACAATCATAATTCTGACTTTTAGTCTCGTAATTCAGATTTTTAATCTCATAATTCTAACTTTTGATCTCAATTCTAATTTTTAATCTCATAATTCTGACTTTTAATCTCAGAATGCTGACTTTAATTCAATAGTCATTCCTTCTGATCAATTCTGATCTCAGAAATGTGACCTACTAAATGATCATTTTGATTTTCAATCTCATAAAAATGGTTAATCTCAGAATTCTGGCTTTTAATCTCAGAATTCTGGCTTTTAATCTCAGAATTCTGGCTTTTAATCTCAGAATTATGTCTTTTTTTAATCTCAGAAGTCCAATTTACTAAATCATAATTCTGATTTTTAGTCTCTTAATGCTGACTGTTAGTCTCACAATGCCTACATATCTCAGATGTCTGACTTACTAAGTCAAATTTCTGACTTTTCATTTCATAATTTTGACTGTATCTCAGAAATATGACATACTAAATGATAATTCTGACTTTTGATCTAATAAATAATAATAATAAATATATAAATAATAAATAATAGGGCGGCATGGTGGCTTAGTGGTTAGCATGTTCTCCTCTCAGCGCTAGGGATTCCTGGTTCGAATGCCCGTCTGGGTGGAGTTTCCATGTTCTCCTTGTGTCCGTGTGGGTTTCCTCCGGGTTCTCCGGTTTCCTCCCACAGTCCAAAAACATGGATCAAGTCAATTGAGTTCTCCAAATTGCCCCATATAGAGTATGTGTGTGAGTGTGTGCCCAGTGATAGATTGGCGTCCTGTTCTGGGTGTTATCTGCCCAGTGTCAGAAACTTTCTCCCCTGGATGGGCATGGGGAACCCCACCGCGACCCTAATAGAGGATAAAGAGGAAGATAATGGATTGATAATAATAAATAATATTTTAAATTTCACAATTATGGCTTTTAATCTCATTACTCTGAATTTAATCTCTTAAAAATTCTAACTTTTCATCTCATAATGCTGACTTTTTTATCTCAGAAGTTCAATTTACTAAATCATAATTCTGACTTTTTATCTCATAATTCTGACTTTGAGTCTCTTCATTCTGATTTTTATTCTCATAATTTTAACTTTTAATTTAATTTTTTAATCTCATAATGCTGACTTTTGTATCCCATAATTCAGATTTTTAATCTCATAATTCTGACTTTTTATCTCAGAATGCTGACTTTAATTCAATAATATTCATTCATTCTGATCAATTCTGATCTCAGAAATATGACCTACTAAATGATCGTTTTGATTTTCAATCTCATAAAAATGGTTAATCTCAGAATTCTGGCTTTTAGTCTCAGAAGTCTAATTTACTAAATCATAATTCTGACTTTTAGTCTCGTCATTCTAATTTTTAGTCTCAAAAATTTTACTTTTAATCTCATAATTCTGACTTTTGATTTCAATTCTAATTTTTTATCTCATAATGCTGACTTTTTATTTTATAATGATGACATTTTAATCCCATAAATCTGACTTTTAATTTCAGAATTCTGGCTTTTTAATGCTGCCTTTTTTTTTTTATCTCAAATCCAATTTACTAAATCATAATTCTGACTTTTAGTCCCATAATACTGATTTTTAATCTCATAATGCTGACCTTTAGTCTTGTAATTCTCACCTTTTAGTCCCATAATGCTGATTTTTAATCTCATAATTCTGCTTTTTTTAATCTCCGAAGTCTGACTTACCGATTTTCATTTTGCTGACTTTATATCTCAGAAATCTGACTTTATATCACCGCGTCCTGCGCTTGCACGTACATAAATTGTTGTACATTACGTGCTATCTATATGTTTCTCTTCACGTCCTAATTGCTTTAGTGTTTATTGATCTTATTTGTACTGAATTCCAGAGAGGACATGTATTATTATTATTCTTTAAGTTGTTATTATGACATAACAACACTATCTCATGATCACAACTCATTAATGAGTGACTGGAGAAGTGGCAGGACGTTCCTCTTATTACACCTGACTCAGTGATCATCTTTTTATTAGCAGTTGTTGTATTATTTACTTCAACACATTTATTAAGAAACGAAATGCATTGTGGTCTGTGGTTTTTGTGTCAAAATTTGCCTTCTCTCTAAATGTACTAAGATTCATTATTATTAAGATAATAATAATAAACTGAAATTAAATAATCATGGGGTGGCACAGTGGCTTAGTGTTTAGCACGTTTGCCTCTCAGCACTAGGGATTCCCGGTTCGAATCCCCATCTGGGTGGAGTTTCCATGTTCTCCCCGTGTCCGCGTGGGTTTCCTCCGGGTTCTCCGGTTTCCTCCCACAGTCCAAAAACATGGCTCAAGTCAATTAAATTCTCCAAATTGCCCCATATAGAGTGTGTCTGTGTGAGTGAGTGTGTGTTCAGTGATGGATTGGCGCCCTGTCCTGGGTGTATCTGCCCAGCGCCTGAAACGTTCTCCCCTGGATGGGCATGGGGAACCCCACCGCGACCCTAATAGAAGATAAAGCGGGAGATAATGAATGAATGAATAAATATTCATGTGAATGAGAGAAATTATAATTCCATTTGCATAAACCTTTTTATACATGTGATTATAAAAAGAAAAAGAATTGATTCATGTTTCAAAGCATGTGATTTAAAAAATTTAGCTCATTATGAACATCCATCCATTATCTTCCGCTTTATCCTCTATTAGGGTCGCGGTGGGGTTCCCCATGCCCATCCAGGGGAGAACGTCTCGGGCGCTGGGCAGATACACCCAGCACAGGACACCAATCTATCACTGAACACACACACACTCTATATGGGGCAATTTGGAGAATTCAATTGACTTGATCCATGTTTTTGGACTGTGGGAGAAAACCGGAGAACCCGGAGGAAATCCACATGGACACGGGGAGAACATGGAAACTCCACCCAGATTGGGATTCAAAACCGGGAATCCCTAGTGCTGAGAGGAGAACATGCTAACCACTAAGCCACCGTGCCGCCTGCTCATTATGAACATTTTATATTCATTCATTCATTATCTCCTGCTTTATCCTCTATTAGGGTCGCGGTGGGGTTCCCCATGCCCATCCAGGGGAGAACGTTTCGGGCGCTGGGCAGATACACCCAGGACAGGACGACCATCTATCACTGGGCACACACTCACTCACACAAACACACTCTATATGGGGTAATTTGGAGAACTCAATTAACTTGATCCATGTTTTTGGACTGTGGGATAAAACCGGAGAACCCGGAGGAAGCCCACGCGGACACGGGGAGAACATGGAAACTCTACCCAGATTGGGATTCGAACCGGGAATCCCTAGTGCTGAGAGGAGAACATGCTAACCACTAAGCCACCGTGCCGCCGCTCATTATGAACATTTGATATTTATTTACTGTATATTAATAAAAATTCATATTTGGGAGGATGTTCATCAGTAACAGCATCAGCAAACATGAGGAATCTGTAATATCAGGTGACATCATGTGACGTAGTTTCTGTACAGCACCATCTCTCCAGCAGATACCAAACAGATCTAATAGCAGGTGAATTGGCAGATTTTGCACCTGTTGTAGTATTTATCACCCCAAATATCTTAAACCCGACCCCTTTATATAATATATATGTCAGGTGTAATGAGAGGACCAGTGTAAAAATTAGATTTAAATGATCTATTGTTTAAAATATTATTTATTAAATGATTAAGACGTTTAACCGTTACCGTGTATCATGTTGTCCGGTAAATCATGGTAGTAAAGCTGGGTGGTGGAGAGTGATCTTGTTTTCCATCCATCCATTATTTTCCGTTTTATTAGGGTGGCGGGGGGTTCCACCATGCCCATCCAGGGGAGAACGTTTCGGGCGCTGGGCAGATACACCCAGGACAGGACACCAGTCTATCACTGCGCACACACTCACTCACACAGACACACTCTATATGGGGCAATTTGAAGAATTAATTTGACTTGATCCATGTTTTTGGACTGTGGGAGGAAACCGGAGAACCCAGAGGAAACCCACATGGACATGGGGAGAACATGGAAACTCCACCCAGATGGGGATTCGAACCTGGAATAATGTAAATCATCCATCCATTATCTTCCGCTTTATCCTCTATTAGGGTCATGCTCATCCAGGGGAGAACATTTCGGGCACTGGGCAGGAACACCCAGGACAGGGTGCCAATCTATCACTGGGCACACACTCCGGAGGAAACCCACGCGGACACGAGGAGAACATGGAAACTCCACCCGGATTGGGATTCGAATCTCCAGCTGAGATGTTCACTGAGAGGAGAACATGCTAACCACTAAGCCAGATCTAGTTTTTATCGTCAAAATAATAACGAAATATGAGCATTCATTCATTATCTCCCGCTTTATCCTCTATTAGGGTCGCGGGGGGGTTCCCCATGCCCATCCAGGGGAGAACGTTTCGGGCGCTGGCCAGATACACCCAGCACAGGACGCCAATCTATCACTGGGCACACACTCACACACACACACACACACTATATGGGGCAATTTCGAGAACTCAATTGACTTGATCCATGTTTTTGGACTGTGGGAGGAAACCGGAGAACCCGGAGGAATCCCACGCGGACACGGGGAGAACGTGGAAACTCCGCCCAGATGGGGATTCGAACCGGGAATCTCTAGTTCTGAGAGGAGAACGTGCTAACCACTAAGCCACCGTGCCGCCCAATATGAGCATTATATAGGATATAAATGTTAAATAAGAAAACGAACGTGTATTTTATAGATGGCTAAAAGTATTTACACAGTTAGAAAAAGTAAATAATATGAATAATAACACACATACATGTATTATGACAGTTACAGTATGTACATTGTGCGAGTGCGGTGTTAGTGTGTAAATATACCGCTATGATGAATTAATGTTGCAGCATCACGCTATAAAGTGCAGTGTGTACTTCAAATGATGCGATTATGATGCGTTCAATGAGGTCACAGCTTCAGGAAAGAAGCACTTTGTAGGTCTGCTGTTTGCGGGAACGAAGGCTACTGTAATGTCTACCATATGGTAGGAAACGAAAAATTGTTACTCTCCCTACTAGGGCTGTATTCAACTACAGATTTTCGTAGTCGAATCAGATTCGTCAGATTTTCCCTATAGTCGACTGATAGTCGAATCAGTTAAAATTTCACCACAAGATGGCGCTATAAGCGTAGTTTTTAAAAAAGATTTTTTTTTTTATATTTTACTTGTTTTTCTAACAAAAGAAAACCTTTTTTTTTGTTTTTCTTTTTTCTTTTTTCTTTCTAGAAATTAGGACGATTTTATTTGACAAAAGGCTATATATATAACGAAAACAAAGACATTTCATGTAAAAACTAATGCTTAGCAGCAGCCATGGTCACCCCCATGTGGTCAAAATAGTACATTCGACTATGAGGTTCATAGTCGACTACGGTTCTCCGAATCGAATCGTCGAATCAGCGAATATTGCAGCTCACCCCTACTCCCTACTTGCTTGCTAAGCTGTTGGTAACTGAGAACAGTGCAGTGTTCCCAATCCCCAGTAAGGAAAGTAGCTATTGGGGGTCCTAGAAGTCGCTAAATCGACGTCATCATCTAATTTGCATAAGTCAATTTACGTGTATTTGAAGCTGTATTCAATTCAATTCAATTTTATTTATAAAGCACATTTAAAACCGCAGCGGACCAAAGTGCTGTACAGCAAAATAACAAATAATAAATGAGGACAGCAGAATAAAATACACATTAAACATATTAAAATGAATAAATAGAAAAGAAATGGAAGAAATAGAAGATCACCAGGTTAACCTGTAGAATGAAGGAATAATGTTGCGCTAAAAAGAAAATGTCAAAACTACAAATAAGTTCTATTTTCTAGGTTTAAAAAAGAAATTTTTATAATCATCATTTTTATAAATTATTTACTGTCTATAGAGTTTAATGGAAGGTTCCTACCAACTTTAGAACGTGGAGCGCGGTGGTTGTCACAGCGATAAAACAAAGAAAATGTCACTTAGAACATCAGATCAACTGCGTTCACACGACACTCACACGGTTGAGTTACAGAACACTTCTGCAAGTTAGGAGGAGCTAATTTAAGATTTCAGAAATACAGGTAACATATGTCTTAACTTTGAAACGTTGGGGGTTTTACTGAGATTTATTCATTCATTCATCCATTATCTCCCGCTTTATCCTCTATTAGGCTCGCGGTGGGGTTCCCCATGCCCATCCAGGGGAGAATGTCTCAGGCGCTGGGCAGATACACCCAGGACAGGACACCAATCTATCGCTGGGCACACACTCACTCACACACACACACTCTATATGGGGCGATTTTGAGAATTCAATCGACTTGATCCAGGCGGCACGGTGGCTTAGTGGTTAGCACGTTCGTCTCTCAGCATTAGGGATTCCCGGTTCGAATCCCCATCTGGGTGGAGTTTCCATGTTCTCCCCGTGTCCGCGTGGGTTTCCTCCAGGTTCTCCGGTTTCCTCCCACAGTCCAAAAACATGGATCAAGTTAATTGAGTTCTCCAAATTGCCCCATATTGAGTGTGTTTGAGTGAGTGAGTGTGTGCCCAGCGATGGATTGGCGCCCTGTCCTGGGTCTATCTGCCCAGCGCCCGAGACGTTCTCCCCTGGATGGGCATGGGGAACCCCACCGCAACCCTAATAGAGGATAAAGCGGGAGATTATGAATGAATGAATCGACTTGATCCATGTTTTTGGACTGTGGGAGGAAACCGGAGAACCTGGAGGAAACCCACGCAGACACGGGGAGAACATGGAAACTCCACCCAGATGGGGATTCGAACTGGGAATCCCTAGCGCTGAGAGGAGAACATGCTAAACACTAAGCCAACGTGCCGCCTACTGAGATTTAATGTTGGTTTAAATGAGTTGGCAGTGTTGAGCGAGCGAATTGTAAAATGTGGGGTAAGTTGTGAGTTACTCGACAAAAAAAAGTAGCTTTACTACAAACAAAGCTACCACCCAAAGACATATAGCAAACTAAGTTACACGAACATGGCAACAATACCTTAACTACGCCGTAGCAACTTCACATTGTACCAACCTGATGTCAGATCAGTGCAAAATGTCAGTCAGATTCGCTGATTAATGGTCTACCACACAAATATGAACCTATATATTTATCCATCCATCCATTATCTTCCGCCTTATTTCTCTACTAGGGTCGCGGGGGGGTTCCCCATGCCCATCCAGGAGAGAACGTTTCGGGCGCTGGGCAGGATGCCAATCTATCACTGGGCAACCTATATATAATCCAGTCTAAATAACTAAAGCTAATAAATACACTTACGTTAATACTAAACCAGTGGTGGCCAAACTATGGCCCGTGGGCCAGATGCGGCCCGTTAGGCTTTTTAATCCAGCCCGCCAAACTTGTCCAAACTATATTATTAAGATATTCTATTTAGGGGTGAGCTGCAATATTCGCTGATTCGACGATTCAATTCGGAGAACATTCAATTTTGACCACATGGCTGCTGCTAAGCATTAGTTTTTACATTACATGTCTTTGTTTTCGTTATATATATAGCCTTTTGTCAAATAAAATCATCCTAATTTCTGTTAATATTTTTTTAAATTATGTGTGCGCTTTAACAATAGGCTACACATTAATAAAGCTCCCCCTGCAGGTAGTTGCACATTCCAAATGAGCAGAGCTGAAGACGCTACAGGGCCGTTAGCATCTACCGCTGTATTTTTCCATGATGGCTATGGCTACTGAAAAAGCTTCAAAAGTATGAGAGTTTTTTGAAAAAGATAAAAACGAACCCAAGAAAGTAAAGTGCAAGTTATGTCATCTAATTCTTGCATATCACACGACCAACAACCAACATGGTGCATCATTTAAAACGGGTAAGGTGAAAAAAAACAGTTCAGCCGTTTATCAATGCGGGCATTGAATAAAACAAATATTAATAGCGCCATCTTGTGGTGAAATTTTAACTGATTCGACTATCAGTCGACTATAGGGAAAATCTGACGAATCAGAATCGACTATGAAAATCCTTAGTTGAAGACACCCCTAATTCTATTATTATTCCTAATTCCTGCTATGCCTGCGTTTCCCCAAGGGATGGTGCATCCCATTGGTGAGGTGTTTTATGCTCTGCTTTACCTTTTCGTTTCGCCTTTTAAGCAAAAATGATCGAAACAAAAAAGACGGTGAGTGCCGAAGTGGACAACAAAAATTTCATTTTTTATGAATTTCAAAATTTCTACTTTTACTGAAGTCTAATTAACGTCCGTATGTCTGATAATCTGTCGCAGTTTTTTTTAAAGTCATCATTTTACCACGTAGCCAACTCCCCCGGCCCCTCTGTCAAACGTTAGATCCCATTTTGGCACGTAAGTCAAAAAGTTTGCCCACCCCTGTGTTAATCTCACAATAATGCAATGTACATATAAGCTTGGGCGGCACGGTGGCTTAGTGTTTAGCATGTTCTCCTCTCAGCACTAGAGATTCCCGGTTCGAATCCAAATCTGGGTGGAGTTTCCATGTTCTCCCTGTGTCCCCGTGGGTTTCCTCCGCGTTCTCCGGTTTCCTCACACAGTCCAAAAACATGGGTCAAGGTCAATTTAATTCTCCAAATTGCCCCAGATAGAGTGTGTCTGTGTGAGTGAGTGTGTGCCCAGTGATAGATTGGCGCCCTGTGCTGGGTGTATCAGCGCTATGGATTTCCAGTTCAAATCCCAATCTGGGTGGAGTTTCCATGTTCTCCCCGTGTCCACGTTGGTTTTCTCCGCGTTCTCCGGTTTCCTCACACAGTCCAAAAACATGGGTCAAGGTCAATTGAATTCTCCAAATTGCCCCATATAGAGTGTGTGTGTATGTGTGCCCAGCGATAGATTGGCACCCTGTCCTGGGTGTATCTGCCCAGCGCCCGACATGTTCTCCCCTGGATGGACATGGGGAACCCCCCCCACACCCTAATAGAGGATGAAGCGGGAGATAATGGATGGATGGATGTTCGGGGGTCAAATATACACAGGAGACGCATTGGTTTCTGTATATATTTATTAACTGCAGAACCTGATGATGGTTTTTTGAACATGTTCATTTACATTTAGTCGTTTAGCAAACGTTTTTTTCCCAAAACGACTTACAAATGTGAGAACACAAGTCATTAGCTAAAGCAAAAACCAGCTACACTGTATTATCATCAGACCTGATCATTAATCTAGCTTTTTTATAGCAAGTGTTTGTGAAAGAGATGTGTTTTGAGATGTTTCTTAGAGATGTTAAGAAACTCAGCCTTACAGAGTTTGGAAGATCGATCATCATTTACCTGAAGGGCACTAGTTAGGCTTTCAATCTGAAGGTTGTGGGTTCAAATTCCAGCTCCACTGTATCCCAGCTCCACCCAATGTGGGTCCTTGAGCAAGGCCCTTAACCCTCATTGCCCCAGGGGGGCTGTCCCTGTGTTCTGACCCCAACCAAGTTGGAATATTTGTAAGTCGCTTTGGATAAATACATCTGCCGAATGACCGAATGCAAATCTAATGCAATTTAGCAGCGGTGAACGATACGGAGTTCTCTGAATATTATAATAATATTATATTATGGAATAATATTAAATAATAATATTGGATTCTTGTTTTGCATTTGAAGTTTCAACACTGTACAGCACTTTGTTGCAGCCGTTGTTGTTTTTGAAGAACTTCTCTCTTTACATGACCTCACTGAGCACAGTCATCCAGGCGCATGGTTTCTCTTACCCCTGCTATGCTGATGACACTCAACTTCATCTGTCTTTTGCCCCTGATGACACCACCATCTCAAATCGGGTATCTGCGTGCCTCTCCGACATATCTGTCTGGATGAAGGCCCGTCATCTCAAATTAAACTTAGAAAAAACAGAGCTTCTCGTAATCCCAGCTAAACCCTCAATCCATCACAACCTGACCTTCCAAATTGATGGCTCCACAATCTCCCCAACTGAATCGGTCCGGAACCTTGGGTTCACAATAGACTCCCACCTTAAACTCTCTGATCATGTCATCAAAACCGCCCGTTCTTGTAGATTCCTTCTTTAGAACATAAGGAAGATCAGACCCTTCTTGACTGAACATGCTACCCAACTGCTTGTTCAAGCCCTAGTCCTATCCCGGCTCGATTATTGTAATGCGTTACTTGCCGGTATCCCAACTTCCACCATCAGACCTCTTCAACTGATTCAGAACTCTGCAGCCCGACTCGTGTTTAACCCCCAAGAACTCACGTCACTCCATTACTCACTTCCCTCCATTGGCTTCCTGTAGCTGCTTCATTCAGTACAAGTCGCTGACTCTGGCATACAGAACCATTTCTGGATCTGCCCTCTCTTACCTTCACTCTATCTTTTCAAAATACACTCCGACTCGTTCACTTCGCTCCAGTGATGATCGCCACCTGGCGGTTCCACCTCACCGAGGAGCTAATTCTCACTCTGTGGCGTTCACCACTGCAAAATGGTGGAACCATCTTCCCAACTCTGTCCGTAAATCAGAATCTCTAAATGGTTTTAAGAAACTACTGAAGACGCATCTATTTAACAAATACCTGTTATAAAAAAAAAAAAAAAAAAAAAAAAATGTAAGTCATTTTGGATAAAGGCGTCTGCGTAATGACTAAATGTAAATCTAAAAAAAAGGTTCTGTGGTTAATTTAATATGTTCAGAACTAAATACTTATTTGTATATTTTTCTCCTATTATGATGTCATTAAATTGGAGTAAAACTAATATTTTAGTACAGAAGCTAGTGTTTTGTGTATGTGCTCAGAGTAATGATGGCCAGTTTGTCACTGTTTACGAGTTTAAGTGTTTTTTTTTTATTATTGTACACAATTTAATGCAGTAAAATGCCCCAAATATACTACAGAACAACCCCCCCCCCCCCCCGGGAAAGATAATGGATGGATGTTTATTACATAATGGATGTTTTAATGTAAAACTTGCATTAATATACAAAAGAAACAAACTAATTTATTAAGATAGACACTTGAGTGGCTTTTCAAAGATGATGGCGGCTTGTTTTGGAGATTCCAGTCTCATGGTCTCATAGGGCGGTGGCACGGTGGCTTAGTGGTTGGCATGTTCTCCTCTCAGCGCTAGAGATTCTCGGTTCCAATCCCAATCTGGGTGGAGTTTCCATGTTCTCCCCGTGTCCTTGTGGGTTTCTCCGGTTTCCTCCCACAGTCCAAAAACATGGATCAATTCAATTGAGGTCTCCAAATTGCCCCATATAGAGTTTGTCTGTGTGAGTGAGCGTGTGTCCAGCGATAGATTTGGATCAAGGTCAAATAAAATTCTCCAAATTGCCCCATATAGTGTGTGTGAGTGAGTGTGTGGCCAGCGATAGACTGGCGCCCTGTCCTGGGTGTATCTGCCCAGCGCCTGAAACGTTCTCCCCTGGATGGACATATGGATATGAAGATAATGGATGGATGTTTATTACCATTTGTGTATATAAATATCTAAACAAGACAAACTCATTCATTAAAATAGACACTTGAGTGGCTTTTCAAAGATGATGGCGGCTTGTTTTGGGGGATTCCAGTCTCATGGTCTCAGCACGGTGGCTTAGTGGTTGGCATGTTCTCCTCTCAGCGCTAGAGATTCCCGGTTCGAATCCCAATCTGGGTGGAGTTTCCATGTTCTCCCCGTGTCCGTGTGGGTTTCCTCCGGGTTCTCCGGTTTCCTCACAGTCCAAAAACATGGATCAAGGTCAAATGAAATTCTCCAAATTGCCCCATATAGTATGTGTCCGTGTGTGAGTGAGTGTGTGCCCAGCGATAGATTGGCGCCTTGTCCTGGGTGTATCTGCGTTCTCCCCTGGATTGGCATTAGGGACACCCCCCCCCCCCCACCCACCCACCACCACCACCACCACACGGAAGATAATGGATGGATGTTTTAATGTAAAACTTACATTAATACACCAAAGAAACAAACTCATTTATTAAGATTTCAAAGATGATGGCGGCTTGTTTTGGGGATTCCAGTCTCATGGTCTCGGCACGGTGGCTTAGTGGTTGGCATGTTCTCCTCTCAGCACTAGAGATTCCCGGTTCGAATCCCAATCTGGGTGGAGTTTGTATGTTCTCTCCGGGTTCTCTGGTTTCCTCCCACAGTCCAAAAACATGGATCAATTTAATTGAGGTCTCCAAATTGCCCCATATAGAGTGTGTCTGTGTGAGTGAGTGTGTGGCCAGCGATAGATTGGCGCCCTGTCCTGGGTGTATCTGCCCAGCGCCCGAAACGTTCTCCCCTGGATGGGCATATGGATATGAAGATAATGGATGGATGTTTATTACCATTTGTGTATATACAACTTCATTTTATAAATGTTCCTCGTTTGGAACATTAATATCCAAACGAGGCAAACTAATTTATTAAGATAGACACTTGAGTGGGTTTTCAAAGATGATGGCGGCTTGTTTTGGGGATTCCAGTCTCATGGTCTCGGTGGCTTAGTGGTTTAGCATGTTCTCCTCTCAGCACTAGGGATTCCCAGTTCGAATCCCCATCTTGGTGGAGTTTCCATGTTCTCACCGTATCCGTGTGGGTTTCCTCCGGGTTCTCCGGTTTCCTCCCACAGTCCAAAAACATGGATCAAGGTCAAATGAAATTTTCCAAATTGCCCCATATAGTATTTGTCCATGTGTGTGAGTGAGTGTGTATCTGCGTTCTCCCCTGGATGGGCATGAGGGACACCCCCCCCCCCCCCTCCCACCACCACCACCACACGGAAGATAATGGATGGATGTTTTAATGTAAAACTTACATCAATACACAAAAGAAACAAACTCATTTATTAAGATTTCAAAGATGATGGCGGCTTGTTTTGGGGATTCCAGTCTCATGGTCTTGGCACGGTGGCTTAGTGGTTGGCATGTTCTCCTCTCAGCGCTAGAGATTCCCGGTTCGAATCCCCATCTTGGTGGAGTTTCCATGTTCTCCCCGTGTCCACGTGGGTTTCCTCCGGGTTCTCCGGTTTCCTCCCACAGTCCAAAAACATGGATCAAGGTCAAATTACATTCTCCAAATTGCCCCATATAGTATGTTTCCATGTGTGTGAGTAAGTGTGTATCTGTGTTCTCCCCTGGATGGGCAGGGGGATCTGCGTTCTTCCCTGGACCCCCCCCCCCAGGGGGATCTGCGTTCTCCCCTGGACCCCCCCCTCCCACCACCACCACACGGAAGATAATGGATGGATGTTTTAATGTAAAACTTACATCAATACACAAAAGAAACAAATTCATTTATTAAGATTTCAAAGATGATGGCGGCTTGTTTTGGGGATTCCAGTCTCATGGTCTCGGCACGGTGGCTTAGTGGTTGGCATGTTCTCCTCTCAGCGCTAGAGATTCCCGGTTCGAATCCCAATCTGGGTGGAGTTTCCATGTTCTCTCCGGGTTCTCCGGTTTCCTCCCACAGTCCAAAAACATGGATCAATTCAATTGAGGTCTCCAAATTGCCCCATATAGAGTGTGTCTGTGTGAGTGAGTGAGCGTGTGTCCAGCGATAGATTGGCGCCCTGTCCTGGGTGTATCTGCGTTCTCTTCTAGATGGGCATGGGGGACACCCCCCCTCCCACCACCACCATGGATGTTTTAATGTAAAACTTACATCAATACATAAAAGAAACAAACTGATTTATTAAGATTTCAAAGATGATGGCGGCTTGTTTTTGGGGGATTCCAGTCTACTTGGCCCTTTGTAGGTGCCCTAGCTGTCTTCGTGGTGTGTATTGGAACACAGCCCGCTCTTACACGTCCACAGTGAGTGTGTGTTATCAGTCGTGAAGCCTCACAGAGCACCTCTTCACCCGCGGTACGCTTCTTTTCACTTCTCCTTCACTCGAATTTCACTCGAGCGACCTCGATTTAGCCTTTTAACGTCCGAACCACGTAAACAAACCCGGCGAGCCGCTTTGATCGTGACAACTCGATTCGCTCATTTGCTCGAAAGGACAACTATCGAGGCTAACGGCTAAAGCTAACTCAGCGTATCCTGATGCTTCACTAAAACAAACCCCACGGGTTCGTCGATGTGATGTGTGCCGCAAACACGACAAACTTAATATATATTTAAAAAAAAAAGAAAAGCAAAGGCATGGCGTTGTCGGCGTCGTGCTGTCTTTCAGAGACAGTTTGTAAGTTAGTCGGCTATCTTTAGCCGGTATTTATCTAGCCTAGCTTTGGGAAATGATCGCGGCTTGAGATTAAAGCTTCGGTTTTTTGTTTGGTTTTTTTTACAGCTTTTAAGAAAAAAAGCCTAACTAATGAAGCGTGGTGATGATTATGAGGTTATTAATGTTATTATTTTGGAGAGTTAAAGTATCGAGACGTGAAGTGTTGACGTGCTAACGAGCTAACTCACAGTCGGGGCTTGTGGACTCGTTTAAATAAGATGGTCTTTTTGGAAATTCACCCTCGTTTACCTTCAGCTCACGGTGGTTATTCGTTGCTTTGAGCTTCGTGTGGGGTACGTGGGGGGGTTTGGGGTATCGGCGGGGCAGGTTGGGTAGAAAGGGGAGGAAATAAACAAAAGGCGATGAGAGCTTCGGGCCTAACGTGGCCCTCATCATGATGTCGCATTTTACATCAGACTCCCGTCTCAGCGCCATCGAATATCCTGTTTACTCCAATCGTCTGGACTTTAAACTGCCCTCGTTCTGCTTTTTAATTATGGTTCTAAAGCTTGATTCCCTGTTTATTGACAGCCGCGCGTATTTGTGCCGTTGTTGTGGCAGCTGTACCTGTGCGGACTGTAGGAGGAGGCCGAGCTTATGGTTTCACATCCTGATTGTGTTATGGGTTATGGTGTTGAGGCCTGAACACCATGCTGGGATTTTTCTTCCATCCAGCCATCCATCATGTTCTGCTTTAGCCTCTAATAGGGTCGAGGGTGAGGGGGGGGGGGTTGGGTTCACCATGCCCAACGTTTGGGGCGCTGGGCAGATACACCCAGGACAGGGCGACAATCTATCGCTGGACACACACAAACCCACTCCTCTATATGGGGCAATTTGGAGAACTCGATTGACCTTGAGCCATGTTTTTGGACTGTGGGAGGAAACCGGAGAACCCGGAGGAAACCCACGCGGATGTGAAACCATAAGATCGGCCTCCTCCTTCTGACCGCACAGGTACGGACAGTAGGAGGAGGCGGAGCTTATGGTTTCACTGTGTCATGGTTTGGAATCATGGTTTGATTGTGGTATGGGTTATGGTGTTAAGGCCTGAACACCATGCTGGGTGTTTTCTTCCATCCAGCCATCCATCATGTTCTGCTTTAGCCTCTAATAGAGTCGAGGGTGAGGGGGGGGGTTGGGTTCACCATGCCCAATGTTTGGGGCGCTGGGCAGATACACCCAGCACAGGGCGACAATCTATCGCTGGACACACTCACTCACACAAACCCACTCCTCTATATGGGGCAATTTGGAGAACTCAATTGACCTTGAGCCATGTTTTTCTCCTACTGTGCGTACCTGTGTGGACAGGAGGAGGGTTGGGTTCACCATGCCCAATGTTTGGGGCGCTGGGCAGATGCACCCAGGACAGGGCGCCAGGACTCACTCACACAAACCCACTCCTCTATATGGGGCAATTTGGAGAACTCAATTGACCTTGAGCCATGTTTTTCTCCTACTGTGCATACCTGTGTGGACAGGAGGAGGGTTGGGTTCACCATGGCCAATGTTTGGGGCGCTGGGCAGATACACCCAGGACAGGGCGACAATCTATCGCTGGACACACTCACTCACACAAACCCACTCCTCTATATGGGGCAATTTGGAGAACTCAATTGACCTTGAGCCATGTTTTTGGACTGTGGGAGGAAACCCACGCGGATGTGAAACCATAAGCTCGGCCTCCTCCTACTTATGGGTTATGGTGTTAAGGCCTGAACACCATGCTGGGATTTTTCTTCCATCCATCCATTATCTTCTGCTTTAGCCTCTAATAGGGTCGAGGGTGGTGGGGGGTGGTGGTTGGGTTCACCATGCCCAACGTTTGGGGCGCTGGGCAGATACACCCAGGACAGGGTGACAATCTATCACTGGACACACTCATTCACACACACACTCTCCAATATGGGGCAATTTGGAGAACTCACTTGACCTTGAGCCATGTTTTTGGACTGTGGGAACAAACCGGAGAACCCGGAGGAAACCCACGCGGACACGGGGAGAACATGGAACTCCACCTAGATGGGGATTCGAACCGGGAATCCCTAGTGCTGAGAGGAGAACATGCCAACCACTAAGCCACGGTGCCGTCCGTTTTTTTGGAACATTCAGTTATTCATTCGTTATCTTCTGCTTAATCCTCCACAAGGGTCGGGTGGTTGTTCCCCATGCCCATCCAGGGGAGAACGTTTCGGACGCTGGGCAGATACACCCAGCTCAGGGCATCAATCTATCGCTGGACACACACACACACACACACACTCTATATGGGGCAATTTGGAGAACTCAATTGACCTTGAGCCATGTTTTTGGACTGTGGGAGCAAACCGGAAAACCCGGAGGAACCACACGGGGAGAACATGGAAACTCCACCCAGATGGGGATTCGAACCGGGAATCCCTAGTGCTGAGAGGAGAACATGCTAACCACTAAGCCACCGTGCCGCCCTGGGCTTTTTCTTATTAGCTAATATTGTCACAATATTCATTCATTATCTCCCACTTTATACTCTATTAGGGTCGCGGGGGGGGGGGGGGGGGTTCCCCATGCCCATCCAGGGGAGAACGTCTCGGGCGCTGGGCAGATACACCCAGGACAGGACGCCAATCCATCGCTGGGCACACACTCACTCACACAGACGCACTCTATATGGGGCAATTTGGAGAGTTCAATTGACTTGATCCATGTTTTTGGACTGTGGGAGGAAACCGGGGAAACCTATGCAGACACGGGGAGAACATGGAAACGCCACCCAGATTGGGATTCGAACCCAGATCCCCAGTGCTGAGAGGAGAACATGCTAAACACTAAGCCACCGTTCCGCCTAATGTCACAATAGTGAGACATAATTTCTCTTAGACTCTTAGCTACATTAGAAGCGACCCTCTTACTGTGGTGTATTGTCTGCTCATCAGTGATGACCTTATATGAGGATTGACACTGAAGCTCTTGTTGGTTCCAGTGTAAAGAACCTTTTGACTGCAGTTGCTCACAGTTTTGTGGTGTTTTGTTTCTAAGACGCATTTGTTTTCTCGGGCGACCGTTTGCATGCGTTTTCTCCGCAAAGTTTTCTGTTTGAAAAGATTTTTATTTTATTAAATTATTAGTATACGGGCTTAGTATATAGGGCTCCGGTTCGAATCCCAATCTGGGTGGAGTTTCCATGTTCTCCCCGTGTCTGCGTGGGTTTCCTCCGGGTTCTCCGGTTTCCTCCCACAGTCCAAAAACATGGATTAAGTCAATTGAATTCTCAAAAAAATTGCCCCATATAGAGTGAGTGTGTGCCCAGCGATGGATTGGCGCCCTGTCCTGGGTCTATCTACCCAGCGCCCGAGACGTTCTCCCCTGGATGGGCATGGGGAACCGCACCGCGACCCTAATAGAGGATAAAGCGGAAGATAATGAATGAATGAATTATTAGCATTTGATTAGTCATTCCAACAGTTTAAAGTGGTGTACAGTATGTGGAATGAAACAATGGTTTTCCAGGAACAAGATGCAGCAACCATCCATCCATTATCTTCCGCTTTATCTTCTACTAGGGTCGGGGGGGGGGGGGGTCACCCATGCCCATGCCCATGCCCATATAGGGGAGAACGTTTCGGCCGCTCTGCAAATACACCCAGGACAGGACACCAATCTATCACTGGTCACACACTCACTCACACAAACACACACACACTCTATATGGGGCAATTTGAAGAATTCAATTGACCTTGATCCATGTTTTTGGACTGTGGGAGGAAACCGGAGAACCTGGAGGACACCAACGTGGACACGGGGAGAACATGGAACCTCCACCCAGATTGGGATTCGAACCGGGAATCCCTAGCGCTGATACACCCAGCACAGATGCCAATCTATTGCTGGGCACATACAAACTCTATATGGGGCAATTCGGAGAACTTCATTGACCTTGACCTTGATTCATGTTTTTGGACTGTGGGAGGAAAGCTGAGAACCCGGAGGCAACCCACACAGACACGGGGAGAACATGGAAACTCCACCCAGATTGGGATTCAAACCGGGAATCCCTAGCGCTGAGAGGAGAACATGCCAACCACTAAGCCACCGTGCCGCCCTATGAGACAACATACCACGGACAAATATACAGGGCAAATTGGGTTGTATACATTTTTCTTTTTTACTTAAGATGTTCCTTTCATTCCCGGTTCGAATCCCCATCTGGGTGGAGTTTCCATGTTCTCCCCGTGTCCGCGTGGGTTTCCTCCGGGTTCTCCGGTTTCCTCCCACAGTCCAAAAACATGGATCAAGGCAATTGAATTCTCCAAATTGCCCCATATAGAGTGTGTCTGTGTGAGTGAGTGTGTGCCCAGCGATGGATTGGCGCCCTGTCCTGGGTGTATCTGCCCGAGATGTTCTCCCCATGGGGAACCCCCCCCCACCACCGCGACCCTAATAGAGGATAAAGCAGGAGATAATGAATGTTCCTTTCATGTCAATGACGAAAACCATAAGACGTGTAATTAACAGTAATTGACAGTACCAGCTTTAGATGACATTGTTTCTCATCCATCTGTTTCTTTGAAGAAGCCGGTGTTGGGCTGGCGCATGTCTCAGGTTCCACTGTCTCACGTGAACTTTAGGCAGCGTCCTAAGGGTCAGTTTCAGGCATTGTTCTAAGTTACCCTTTGCGATTTGCAGCACACACGGGGACATTGTTTACGTTCTACACCTCCTGACCTTCTAAAATAGTCCGTTTGGAGGCACAGTGTACACTTCTGTAATTCGGTTCCAAACAGTGGAGCCTCTTGTGCTTCTTGATTTGGTCTAATTTGGACCTTTTTCCTCATGCTGTTCCTCCTGACATGCTGTTCCGCTGTCCATAAACTCAGAGACCAGGATCGGTCCTGCACAAGTGTTAATACTAGGGGTGAGCTGCAATATTCGCTGATTCGACGATTCGATTCGGAGAAACGTAGTCGACTATGAACCTCATAGTCGAATGTACCATTTTGACCACATGGGGGCGCCCATGGCTGCTACTAAGCATTAGTTTTTACATGAAATGTCTTTGTTTTCGTTATATATATATAGCCTTTTGTCAAAATCATCCTAATTTCTAGAAAAACAAAGAAAGAAAAACCAACAAAAAAAAGGTTTTCTTTTGTTAGAAAAACAAGTAAAATATAAAAAAAATTCTTTTTTACAAACCCCGCTTATAGCGCCATCTTGTGGTGAAATTTTAACAGATTCGACTATCAGTCGACTATAGGGAAAATCTGACGAATCAGATTCGACTATGAAAATCCGTAGTTGAAGACACCCCTGGTTAATAATGATAATTTTCTGCAAAGGTAGAGTCTGTTAAAATGTACAGTAAAGATGCTCCAGATCTATAGCGCCACCTGCAAGTGACGTATTAAATATATATATCTGGAAGAGGCTGAGTCCACGGTTATTTAAACTCATCACTAAATCATTGTGTAGACAGTTTGATTCTAATGATTTGCTTTTATTCTACATTTAGTTTGTTTCCTAAAATGTCAATTAATTTATTACTTTAGCAATTAGGAACAGAAAGGCTAGTCCAAGACATAGCCCTGTAGAGGGCGCCCTTTCTTGGTGTTGAGCTTTTCATTCATTCATCTTCCGCTTTATCCTCTATTAGGGTCGCGGGGGGGTTCCCCATACCCATCCAGGGGAGAATGTTTCGGGCGCTGGGCAGATGCACCCAGGACAGGACGCCAATCCATCGCTGGGCACACACTCACTCACACAGACACACACACACACACACACTATATGGGGCAATTTTGGAGAACTCAATTGACTTGATCCATGTTTTTGGACTGTGCGAGAATTCAATTTGGAGAATTCAATTGACTTGATCTATGTTTTTGGACTGTGGGAGGAAACCGGAGAACCCGGCGGAAACCCACACGGACACGGGGAGAACGTGCTAACCACTAAGCCACCGTGCGGCCGGCGTTGAGCTTGTTTAATTATTCATTCATTATCTTCCGCTTTATCCTCTAGTAGGGTCGTGGTGGGGTTCCCCATGCCCATCCAGGGGAGAACGTTTCGGGCGCTGGGCACACACTCACTCACTCACACACACACACACTCACTCTATATGGGGCAATTTTGAGAACTCAATTGACTTGATCCTTGTTTTTGGACTGTGGGAGGAAACCGAGAACCTGGAGGAAACCCACGCGGACACGGGGAGAACATGGAAACTCCACCCAGATTGGGATTTGAATCGGAAATCCCTAGTGCTGAGAGGAGAACATGCAAACCACTAAGCCAGCCTTGCCGTCTTGTTTAATTAAATAATGTAATTTAAACCTCCTGGTTTTTCTTTGCGGACTTTACTTATTTAATTACAATACTCAGTGAGATGCAACTGAATTAGTGAGTGAAGGTCATCTTCGGCACTGAATCTAAGAAGCTATTCATCACAGTTTTGTTTTTGTTGTGTGCCGTCTGCGTAAAGTGACCATTCCAGGTGGATTTATCGTGTTTCCTCAGTTTTTTTAAAATCTTTTTTAATACCAGTCTGTTGCCACGGCTTTATGCGGATAGTTAAAAACGCGAGTGAGAAAATGTACGTCTGCTGTGGGAGCTTAGTGGCCCTTGCCCCAGGTTCTAACGTTGCTAAAGGTTCACTATTCCTTTAGTACAAACACCTTAGGGACCTTATTATCTGCAGTTGTTGGAACTATGAAGTAGTTTTGGTGATGTGAACGTGCCTCATAAATACCACCTGAGAGATTAACTGTCCATTGTTTACTGTCCTCCGGAACAAAACGTTCTGCATATACCAAGGGGCGTGGTAACTCCTTTAATTTTAATTCATCCATCTATTATCTGCCGCTTTATCCTCTACTGGGGTCATGGTGGGGGTTCATTACATTTGGTCATTTATTTTATCCAAAGCGACTTACAAGGTGAGCACAGGGTTCATCACGACATCCCTGCAGCAATAAGGGTCTTGCTCAAGAACCCACATTGGTAACTTCAGTGGACGTGGGATTTGAACCCCCAACCTTCTGATTGATAGCTATATCTCAGTGGTTGGGGCATTGGGTCATAGACCTGTGGTTAAGGCCAAGGGGACATGATGGCTCAGTGTTTAGGGTGTTGGGCTATCAATCTGAAGGTTGGGGGTTCAAATCCCAGGTCCACCGAAGTTACCAATGTGGGTTCTTGAGCAAGACCCTTAACCCTCATTGCTCCAGGGATGTTGTGATGAACCCTGTGTTCACCTTGTAAGTCGCTTTGGATAAAAGCGTCCAATAAATGACCCCTGTATAGCGTGCAAGTGTGTACCGGGCGAGAGATTGCCCCTCTGTCCTGGGTGTATCTGCCCAGTGCCTGAAACCTACTCTGGAGGGACTGTGCACATGCCGCCAATCAGGTAGCAGCAGGGTGAGGTGCGTCATCATGCATCCTAAAGCAGTTTGGGATTGGGGGTGTGACTCTGGCATGGTTGTTGGTACGAGGATCTCTAAATGTTGATCTGGGATTGACTGGTTTCCTTCCACAGTCCAAAAACATGGATTGTATGAATTAGATAATTAGATACTGTTACAGGCGTGGTAGCTCAGTGGTCAGGGTGTTGGGCTATCAATCTGAAGGTTGGGGGTTCAAATCCCAGGTCCACTAAAGTTACCAATGTGGGTGCTTGAGCAAGACCCTTAACCCTCATTGCTGCAGGGATGTTGTGATGAACCCTGTGCTCACCTTGTAAGTCGCTTTGGATAAAAGCGTCTAATAAATGACCAAATGTAACGTAATATAATGTAAATACCAGCTACCAGGTTTTTATTTCTGTAAATTGATGCGATCGACTCGTCAGTGTGTGCGTTTGTTTGGTTTCCGATGTGTTTACAGTAAAGACGGACACTCATAAATACGTGTAAAGGATCCTGATAGGGTGGCTTAGTTGTTGGCATGTTCTTCTCTCAGCGCTAGGGATTCACGGTTCGAATCCCCATCTGGGTGGAGTTTCCATGTTCTCCCCGTGTCTGCGTGGGTTTCCTCCAGGTTCTCGGTTTCCTCCCACAGTCCAAAAACATGGATCAAGTCAATTGAATTCTCCAAATTGCCCCATATAGAGTGTGTCTGTGTGAGTCAGTGTGTGCCTAGTGATAGATTGCTGTCCTGGGTGTATCTGCCCAGCGCCCGAGACGTTCTCCCCTGGATGGGCATGGGGAACCCCCCCACGACCCTAATATAAGATAAAGCGGGAGATGATGGATGGATGGATGGATCCTGATAGGCAAATTAGACCTAAGCAACCAATCAGAATTGACCGATGAGTCTATATTCATATTGACCTGATGGTGAAAGTCCATCTTTCTGTTTGATTGGTCCCATGTGAAATATTAGAATCGGTCATTATTGATTTAAAGTGATTGATCAGAGTCGGGCTGGGTGTGAGCGGAATCACAATATTGATCGTTCTTTACGTTCTTTGGCTTTGTCGACTGATCGTGTGTGTGAGTGTGTGTGTGTGTGTGTGTGTGTGTGTGTTCTGCTTAGACACCCTCCTCCGAGTAGCAGCTTAAATGCTTTGGCTGATCACTAATTAACTCGGTGGGTAGAAATCTGACTGCTTTATCATTATTCTACATGTATAAGTTATAGGTTATAGGGCGGCACGGTGGCTTAGTGGTTAGCATGTTCTTCTCTCAGCACTAGGGATTCCCGGTTCCAATCCCAATCTGGGTGAAGTTTCCATGTTCTCCCCGTGTCCACGTGGGTTTCCTCCGGGTTCTCCGGTTTCCTCCCACAGTCCGAAAACATGGCTTAAGGTCGATTGAATTCTTCAAATTGCCCCATAGTGAGTGATTGTGAGCCCAGTGATAGATTGGCGCCCTGTCCTAAGTGTATCTGCCCAGTGCCCGAAACGTTCTCCCCTGGATGGGCATGGGGAACCCCCCCCATGACCCTAATAGAGGATAAAGTGGAAGATAATGGATGGATGTATAGGTTATACTGAATAAACCAAATGTATCTTGAGATGAGGACTATGTGAACCGAGCGTACTGGTGGGGGACTGATGAGCTTTAGTTCTGGATCTTGGACCAAGTTTGAGTGTCCCTGAACCCTTAATATATCAGTCTGTATTAACAACACAACCCTGCGTTCCTCTGGATCCATCAATTATCTTCTGCTTTATCCTATATAGTTTCGGGTTCCCCATGCCCATCCAGGGGAGAACGTTTCGTGCGCTGGGCAGATACACCCAGGACAGGACGCCAATCTTTCACTGGGGGCACACTCACTCACTCACACACATACAATTTGGAATTTGGAAAACTCAATTGACTTGATCCATGTTTTTGGACTGTGGGAGGAAACCGGAGAACCCGGAGGAAACCCACACGGACACGGGGAGAACATGGAAGCTCCACCCAGATTGGGATTGGAACCGGGAATCCCTAGCGCTGAGAGGAGAACGTGCTAACCACTAAGCCACCGTGCCGCCCCGTTCCTCTGGATACTAGGTATTAATACACATGGAGAACATGCTGAGAGTTCTGATGACTTCATGATGTGATAAACATGTTATGGTTTAGAAATATTTGCCAGGGCCAATTCTATATGGTCTTTAAAAAGCATTTTCATGATGGTTGAGTTCTCTTATTCTTTAGATGTCTTTAAAATCAGAAGCAGACGTTTATCTTAAAAGGACGGGCGTTTCTTTTGTAGATGATTCCAGTGGTGTACGTCATGGCTCATTATGTATTCCCGCTCTTTATTGTTTCTCTGTTTATTTGATAATCCGTGTAATTATAGTGAGGATTAACACGTGCCCATGGCAATGCCGCAAATTCCTTCCCCCAAAACCCGAACTCCATCAGCGAGACGTCGTCAAACATTTCTCATTTGCGAATCTAGTCGATCCATAAGCTCCAGCTCTCTGAAATGAGCCGTTATTGACGTTATCGTCACCGTCAGAAGCTCCTGGCTTTAGTCTCCAGGGCTTTTCAGTAGCCTTTGTGAGTTCTCCTTCATCAGCATGCAGGTGATTGGAAGTAGGGCTGTATTCAACTAAAGATTTTCTTAGTCGAATCTCATTCGTCAGATTTTTCCTATAGTTGACTGATAGTCGAATCAGTTAAAATTTCACCACAAGATGGCGCTATACGCGTGGTTTTTAAAAAATAATTTTTAAATACATTTTACTTGTTTTTCTAACAAAAGAAAACCTTTTTTGTTTTGTTTTTCTTTTTTCTTTTTTTTTTCTAGAAATTATGATGATTTTATTTGACAAAAGGCTATATATATAACGAAAACAAAGACATTTCATGTAAAAACTAATGCTTAACAGCAGCCATGGACACCCCCATGTGGTCAAAATGGTACATTCGACTATGAGGTTCATAGTCGACTACGGTTCTCCGAATCGAATCGGCGAATCAGCGAATATTGCAGCTCAACCCTAATTGGAAGTGTCAGGAATTTTTAATTACGTGAACATAATAACCCGAAATTTTCGATTCAAACAAAGGACCTTACTGGGGCTCGCCGTCATTAGGATTTGGGGTGGGGCACGTTAGATTTGAACCAAAATACTGGTCTTGGATTGGCTGATTTATACCCTTGGGCGGAAATTTGTGATTGGCTTAGGAAGTTAAGGGGCGCGAACTAGACGTAACGGATATATACACAGGTAAACACTGCGGGGGGCGCACTTTCACTCCGACCCGGAGGCAGACAGCATCGGAACGCTGAGGATGGCAGACCCGCTGGCCAGCGTGAGTTACTGACGCTGTTCATGAAGTTTTCTTTGTCCTCAATAAATGAGTTGAGACGACCGTTTTTTTTTTTTTTTTTTTTTTGCATCAGCTCGTTCTTTTTGCCTTTTTTCGAAATCAAAAGATCCTAACAGAAGATTATTAATTTTTTGAAGTTAATTAAACGCTGCTGTGACTGGCGACCTGTCTGTGGCGCTTCAGTGTTCGCCTCGTGAGTCCTGGGTTAGTCACGTTTCAGGGCATGTTCAGACGTGTAACTCTGTGAATGTAAATGAGGCTTTGAGCTGAATTTTAATAGCAGACAGGTAGGGCTGCAACTACCGATAATATCGCTGATCGATTAATCGGTCGATTATTATTTTTCGATTAATCCGATAAAAAATGTAATTAATTGTCTCTATTAAATAGGTCAATAAATGTCGGGTCTTATTACAGTATGAGTTTAAGGCATCTAAGCAGCCCCAAGAGCAAACACTGGCATGGTGGTTTAGTGATTAGTATGTTCTCCTCTCAGCGCTAAGGGTTCCCGGTTCGAATCCCAATCTGGGTGGAGTTTCCAGGTTCTCCCCGTGTCCACATGGGTTTCCTCCGGGTTCTCCGGTTTCCTCCCACAGTCCAAAAACATGGATCGACTCAATTGAATTCTCCAAATTGCCCCATATAGAGTGTGTATGTGTGAGTGTGCGTGTGCCCAGAGATGGATTGGCGCCCTGTCCTGGGTGTATCTGCCCAGCGCCTGAGACGTTCTCCCCTGAATGGGCATGGGGAACCCCCCCCGCGACCCTAATAGATGATAAAAGTGGAAGATAATGGATGGATAATTGGCACGGTGGCTTAGTGGTTAGCATGTTCTCCTCTCAGCATGGTGGTTTAGTGATTAGCACGTTCTCCTCTCAGTGCTAAGGATTCACGGTTCGAATCCCAATCCCAGTCCTGGGTTAGTCACGTTTCAGGGCATGTTCAGACGTGTAACTCTGTGAATGTAAATGAGGCTTTGAGCTGAATTTTAATAGCAGACAGGTAGGGCTGCAACTACCGATTATATCGCTGATCGATTAATCGGTCGATTATTTTTTTCGATTAATCGGACAAAAAAATTAATTGTCTCTATTAAATAGGTCAATAAATGTCGGGTCTTATTACAGTATGAGTTTAAGGCATCTAAGCAGCCCCAAGAGCAAACACTGGCATGGTGGTTTAGTGATTAGTATGTTCTCCTCTCAGCGCTAAGAGTTCCCGGTTCGAATCCCAATCTGGGTGTAGTTTCCAGGTTCTCTCCGTGTCCACGTGGGTTTCCTCCGGGTTCTCCGGTTTCCTCCCACAGTCCAAAAACATGGATCAAGTCAATTGAGTTCTCCAAATTGCCCCATATAGAGTGTGAGTGTGCGTGTGCCCAGAGATGGATTGGCGCCCTGTCCTGGGTGTATCTGCCCAGTGCCTGAGACGTTCTCCCCTGGATGGGCATGGGAACCCCCCCGCGACCCTAATAGATGATAAAAGTGGAAGATAACGGATGGATAATTGGCACGGTGGCTTAGTGGTTAGCATGTTCTCCTCTCAGCATGGTGGTTTAGTGATTAGCACGTTCTCCTCTCAGCGCTAAGGATTCCCGGTTCGAATCCCAATCTGGGTGGCGTTTCCATGTTCTCCCCGTGTCCACGTGGGTTTCCTCCGGGTTTTCCTCCCACAGTCCAAAAACATGGATCGAGTCAATTGAGTTCTCCAAATTGCCCCATATAGAGTGTGTCTGTGTGAGTGAGTGTGTGCCCAGTGATAGATTGGAACCCTGTTTTGGCTGTATCTGCCCAGCGCCCGAGACGTTCTCCCCTGGATGGGCATGGAGAACCCCCCCGCGACCCTAATAGAGGATAAAGTGGAAGATAATGGATGAATAGCTCTGTTACTTCATCCCCGTCTTCATGCAATTCATCCCACCTTACTCCCATAGAGGGCAGTGTCTTCACTCATACTGTCAGAAAATTAATTAATTTAAGGTGGATCATTAATTAGCAGCATTGTGTACAAGCTGTATGTATTTATAAATCACATTTAAACACTGCTTAAGCTAATTAAACCCAAATCTAAAGTAGCACACGTTCTCCATCACTGTCATTATCCAGAAGAACCAAAAACAGCATGAAGCTGCTCTGCTTCTCATAGTGTGAGTGCACCGTTCCGTTGATTCACTTCAAAACTAAAGAACCTCGGGATGTTCTAGTGATTTATCTGCTGTTCAGCTCCTTCATCCTCATCGGTGACTCCAGCATGTTTAGTTTCAGGTGGTGGATCATCACCGTGGTGCTCCGTGCAGGTCGAATCATTTTTGTTACATTTTGTTATATAGTTGTGTAAAGCGTGAAGTGCTCCCTCACGTTTAATGATTTAAGCCGAAGCTTTTTTCATTTTATGTCGGCCCTGTTTCATTTGTCTATTTTTTTTTTTAACCTTTCTTACACTTGTTTAGCAGATTCCGCTCTTATTTATTAGCGTTGTTGAAGCGCTGCAGGTGACGTAGGTGCGAGTAACGTGTAAATGGTGCGACCCAATTAATCGCTAACGAATTCGTTGTCGATACTTTTCATAATCGATTTTATCGATTCGTTGTTGCGGCCCTACAGACAGGTTTATTTGTGGTTGTGGATGTGAGTACTCGATGTATAAGATTGACGTCTACCTGATCTACATTTACATTCCATTTGGTTTATTGGAACCCGGAGGAAACCCACAAGGACATGGGGAGAACATGGAAACTCAAAAATCTATCTATCTATATAACATTACATTTGGTCATTTATTGGACGCTTTTATCCAAAGCGACTTACAAGGTGAGCACAGGGTTCATCACAACATCCCTGCAGCAATGAGGGTTAAGGGTCTTGCTCAAGAACCCACATTGGTAACTTCAGTAGACCTGGGATTTGAACCCCCAACCTTCAGATTGATAACCCAACTCCCTAAACACTGAGCTACCGCGCCCTAATCTTTAAAAATACGTGATTCTGGAGTGTGTCACTTTTGTCAAACGTAACTATATCAGATTGTTTTCATAAACGGTTGGACTTTCTATTAGAGTTCTGCTGTTTGGATTTGTAATGCTGTATGGGACGTCCTGGGCTTTGTGTTTATACAAACATGTTAAGGCCAACAGGTTACCGTTCACGCCCACTGTCCTGTCTGTGAGAGCTCAGGTTACACACACACACACAGGGTGTGAAGGTGCTGCAGGTTTATATGGAAAGTAGTTGTTTTTCATAATTTAGTAACATCTCTGTTACAGTGACGTGTTTAAATCCCAAACATTCAGCAGGTTGAAACCTTAAATCTGTTACGACCTGCTCAGATAATCACGCCGTCACCTCCACAGTGTTGTGGAAGCTGAAATGTTGATTTATGTTCATTTTCCCTTAACAAAATATTCGTTTATTAATTATCTTCCGCTTTATCCTCTATTAGGGTCGTGGGGGGGGTTCCCCATGCCCATCCAGGAGAGAACGTTTCGGGCGCTGGGCAGATACACCCAGAACAGGATGCCAATCCATTGCTGGGCACACTCATTTACACACAAAGACTCTATATGGGGCAGTTTAGAGCATTCAGTTCACCTTGAATCCAAGTTTTTGGACTGTGGGAAGAAACCGGAGAACCCGGAGAAAACCCACACAGACACGGGGAGGACATTGAAATTCCACCCAGATTTGGGTTCAAATCTGGATCCCCAGCTTTTAGAGAACATGCCAACCACTAAGCCAGCGTTTGCCCCTAAGCCAGTGATTCTCTATTATTTTCTGTTAAGCCCCCCCCTAGAAAGAAGAGAACTTTTTGCGCCCCCCCACACACACACGCACACTCACCCCCCCCCCCACATGACAAAATGGGATTTTTATCTTTTATAACAATGTCTCCTTATTAACAATAAAAACTTAGAACAGAATCATTTTATTAACTTTGTTTTTTAGTTTGTAACAGAAACGAATGAAATCCTTATTTAAACTAGAAACATTTTTGAACTGACTGGTGTTTGATACTGAAAAATTAAATGAAATAAAATCAATAAATAATAATCAATTCAAATTCATCAGCAACATTCATTCAGGAGCTCAATTTATTAACATTTAACCTACAAAACAAAAATAAATACAACAATTTGTGCCGTTTTATCAAAATAAGGAAATCGGAACTAATGTTCTGCAGCGCACAGCTTTTCTGAAGTAGTTCTCATAAAGCGTTATAATTGCTTACTCAAGCGGTTATCAGCGTGATTGGGGTGTAATGTCTTTAAGTGACGCCTTCATTTATTTGGCTTCACGCTGTCCACTGCCAACATTTAAAGACACAGAAGACACACCGGTCTTTCTTCGTCTCCACCTCAGTTACAGTGAAGTTACAGTTACAGTGAAGTTTCAGTTACAGTGAAGTTACAGTGAAGTTACAGTTACAGTGAAGTTTCAGTTACAGTGAAGTTTCAGTTACAGTGAAGTTTCAGTTACAGTGAAGTTTCAGTTACAGTGAAGTTTCAGTTACAGTGAAGTTACAGTTACAGTGAAGTTTCAGTTACAGTGAAGTTTCAGTTACAGTGAAGTTTCAGTTACAGTGAAGTTTCAGTTACAGTGAAGTTTCAGTTACAGTGAAGTTTCAGTTACAGTGAAGTTACAGTTACAGTGAAGTTACAGTTACAGTGAAGTTACAGTTACAGTGAAGTTTCAGTTACAGTGAAGTTTCAGTTACAGTGAAGTTTCAGTTACAGTGAAGTTACAGTGAAGTTTCAGTTACAGTGAAGTTTCAGTTACAGTGAAGTTACAGTTACAGTGAAGTTACAGTTACAGTGAAGTTTCAGTTACAGTGAAGTTTCAGTTACAGTGAAGTTTCAGTTACAGTGAAGTTACAGTGAAGTTTCAGTTACAGTGAAGTTTCAGTTACAGTGAAGTTTCAGTTACAGTGAAGTTTCAGTTACAGTGAAGTTACAGTTACAGTGAAGTTACAGTTACAGTGAAGTTACAGTGAAGTTTCAGTTACAGTGAAGTTTCAGTTACAGTGAAGTTACAGTTACAGTGAAGTTACAGTTACAGTGAAGTTACAGTTACAGTGAAGTTACAGTTACAGTGAAGTTTCAGTTACAGTGAAGTTACAGTTACAGTGAAGTTTCAGTTACAGTGAAGTTTCAGTTACAGTGAAGTTTCAGTTACAGTTACAGTGAAACCAGGCGCTACATACACTTTCCTCGTTTTAACTTTCGGTTACTTTTGTTTCTCTCGTTATCTTCGTCTCTCTCCGTCTTTCTCTCCTCATCTCTGTTAAATATTTCTCCATGTTGTATCTTGAGGGTTTGTTCAGTACACTTAATATCACTTGCTCTGTGATATCTTGTTATGCGCCCCCCCCCATGCACCACACTGCGCCCCCCCAGGGGGCGCGCCCCACTATTTGAGAAGCACTGCCCTAAGCATTATAGTCGTTGTAAATGGTTTAATTAACATTTGTGTTTAAAATATCCATCCATCATCTTCCGCTTTATCCTCCTCTAGAGTAGCGGTGGGGTTCTCTATGCCCATCTAGGGGAGAACGTTTCGGGCGCTGGGCAGATACACTCAGGCCAGGACACCAATCTATCACTGGGCACACACTCACTCACACAGACACACTCTATATGGGGCAATTTGGAGAACTCAATTGACTTGATCCATGTTTTTGGACTGCTGTGGGGGGAACTCGGAGGAAACCCGTGCGGACACGGGGAGAACATGGAAACTCCACCCAGATTGGGATTCGAACCGGGAATCCCTAGTGCTGAGAGGAGAACATGCTAACCACTGTTTACAACGTCTAATTTATTAATTCTATCAGTCTCTGTAACCTGCTCCTCTGTCCTCACAGTTTGGTTTTCTGAGGTTCTATCATGTTGTTTATTTTCTGAAGCTTGTCTGATGTTGCGAGCTTAACGTTACACCGTTCTGTGGTCACCAATATTAAAAAGTGTCTTTGAGGGCTCTAGGCACCCTATGTAGTTTTAGGACTCTTGACACCACCACCCCGCACGTCCCTCACACGTTCCTGTTTTCTTCACACGGCTGGTGCGTGTTTGAGTTTTGCTCGTCGTGTATCTGCTCACGTGTTCAGGGTACAGTTGTGCCGTGTTTGTGGGATTTAGTGCTTGTGAGTAACTGGTGCTGGATGAGTTGACCTAGTTTTCGTTTCACGTTCTGAATCATTTCAGTAGGGTTCTTTTTAGAATATAGTTTCCTCCACCATCTGCTCGGCATCTAGATCTGTTGGGGAAAAAACATTTTATTCTATGCTTCGCTTTCTAAGAAGAATATTGAGTTTAGGGCTGTCTTCAACTCAGGATTTTCATAGTCGAATCTGATTCGTCAGATTTTCCCTATAGTCGACTGATGGTCGAATCAGTTAAAATTTCACCACAAGATGGCGCTATAAGCGTGGTTTTTAAAAAAGATTTTTTTTAAATATTTTGTTATATATTTTATATTGTTAAAGCGCACACATCATTAAAAAAAAATATTAACAGAAACTAGGATGATTTTATTTGACAAAAGGCTATATATATAACGAAAACAGACATTTCATGTAAAAACTAATGCTTAGCAGCAGCCATGGGCGCCCCCATGTGGTCAAAATGATACATTCGACTATGAGGTTCATAGTCGACTACGGTTCTCCGAATCGAATCGTCGAATCAGCGAATATTGCAGCTCACCCCTAATTGAGTTATTTGAGAAATTGGTCGTTCCAAGTCTATGATTTCTGGAATCTTGCATCTCTACGTCACAAACTCATTGAAGTCCCTCACGAAGGCTGATCGCACATGAAGATCAAATGCAAGAAAGGACGAGACGACCCTCGGCACTGGACAGGATGATCTGTTTCGTCTTGGGTTGTCTTTATGTTTAAGAGCATGAAATTAACCAAACCTGTCATTAGCAGAAAGATTCGAAAGGTTAGACTCATCTTCGCTGAGGAGAATGTTGTGAGGACAGAGGAGAAGTGGTCCACAGTTCAGCAAGGTTAATTTATCTGGGTCATTATTGGAAACAGTCCTCCGGGGTCTCCGGTTTCCTCCCACAGTCCAAAAACAGAGATAGAGTCAATTGAATTCTCCAAATTGCCCCATATAGAGTGTGTTTGTGTGAGTGAGTGTGTGCCCAGCGATGGATTGGCGCCCTGTCCTGGGTGTATCTGCCCAGTGCCTGAGACGTTCTCCCCTGGATGGGAGTGGGGAACCCCCCCCCCCCCCCTCCGTGACCCTAATAGATGATAAAATTGGAAGATAATGGATGGATAATTGGCACGGTGGCTTAGTGGTTAGCATGTTCTCCTCTCAGCACTAGGAATTCCTGGTTCGAATCCCCATCTGGGTGGCGTTTCCATGTTGTGTCCGTGTGGGTTTCCTCCGGGTTCTCCGGTTTCCTCCCGCAGTCCAAAAACATGGATCGAATCAATTGAATTCTCCAAATTGCCCCATATCGAGTGTGTGTGTGGGTGAGTGTGCGCCCTGTCCTGGGTGTATCTGTCCAGCACCCGAGACGTTCTCCCCTGGATGGGCATGGGGGAACCCCCCCCGCCCCCGCCACTCTAATAAAGGATAAAGCGGAAGATAATGAATAAATGAATAATTGGAAACATTTATCTACAAACTGTGGATAGACTGAACCCAAAGTGTGTGAAGCAGTCAATGGAAAGTGAAGGAGAACGTGTTTAGGGTGTTGGTCTATCAATCTGAAGGTTATGGGTTCAAATCCCAGGTCCACTGATATTACCAATGTGGTTCGTTGAGCAAGACCCTTAACCTTCACTGTTCCAGGGATGCTGTATCAACCCATTGGGATATTCGAGAGTTGGGTAAAAGTGTCTGCTAAATGACCAAATGTAGTGTAAATAGGCAAATATGGAACCAACCTTGCGACCTGAAGGTCCCCTGGTTCTA
Organism: Corydoras sp. C115; assembly: GCA_019802505.1. NCBI lineage: Eukaryota > Metazoa > Chordata > Actinopteri > Siluriformes > Callichthyidae > Corydoras > Corydoras sp. C115. The sequence continues at coordinate 70,085 of JAFMOC010000535.1, read as the reverse complement.
TTCCCGGTCCCACCAGGTACTATGGCTCAAGGCAACTAACCCCAATTGCTCCCTGGTCACTGTATAGAGGGCTGCCCACCGCTCCGGGCAAGTGTGCTCACATCTCTCAGTGTGTGTCTTTGTGTGTTTTACTGCATGGATGGCTTAAATGTGAAGGACACATTCCTCTGTGTGTAAGAACTGTTGGCAAAATAGATCATTATCACTTAACCAGCCAGCCATTTTCAGGCAGGACACTGCCCCCTGTCTGTCACACAGCAGAACGGGTAAAACGCTCCTTCGAAACGGTGAAATAATTAAAGGGCCGGCACGGAGTCCCGATCTAAACCCGATAGAAAAATCCTTAGTGATAAAGTGTGATGTCCTGTGACTGTGATGCAGATGTGCTGAAGTCATTCTAATAGGGGTGCGAATCTTTCCGGGTCTGGCGATTCGATTCCGATTTTTGAGGTCACGATTCGATTCTTTGTCTTATATAAACATCCATCAATGAACAAATAATTCAAACTATATTAATACCAACGTTTCCCATGGTGCATTAACCTTTTTTCATCCATTATCTTCCGCTTTATCCTCTATTAGGGTCGTGGGGGGGGTTCCCCATTCCCATCCAGGGGAGAACATTTCGCCCCTACATTCAAAGGTCAATTGAGTTCTCCAATTTGCCCCATATAGAGTGTGTCTGTGTGAGTGAGTGTGTGCCCAGCGATAGATTGGCGTCCTGTCCTGGGTGTATCTGCCCAGCGCCTGAAACGTTCTCCCCTGGATGGGCATAGGGAGAACGTGACCCTAATAGAGGATAAAATGGAAGAGAATGGATGGATGAATGTACAGTGGAACGGATGTCGAATCCCAATCTGGGTGGAGTTTCCATGTTCTCCCCGTGTCTGTGTGGGTTTCCTCCGGGTTGTCCGGTTTCCTCCCACAGTCCCAAAACATGGATCAAGTCAACTGAGTTCTCCAAATTGCCCCATATAGAGTGTGTCTGTGTGAGTGAGTGTGTGCCCAGCGATAGATTGGCGTCCTGTCCTGGGTGTATCTGCCCAGCGCCTGAAACGTTCTCCCCTGGATGGGCATGGGGAGAACGTGACCTTAATAGAGGATAAAGCGGAAGATAATGGATGGATGAATGTACAGTGGAACGGATGTCACATGATGTGGTTTGATATTTTTCTATTATTTAAAATTCGGCACGCTGGCTTAGTGGTTGGCATGTTCTCCTCTCAGCACTAGGGGTTCCCGGTTCAAATCCCAATCTGGGTGAAGTTTCCATGTTCTCCCTGTGTCTGTGTGGGTTTCCTCCGGGTTCTCCGGTATCCTCCCACAGTCCAAAAACATGGATCAAGTCAACTGAGTTCTCCAAATTGCCCCATATAGAGTGTGTCTGTGTGAGTGAATGTGTTCAGTGATAGATTGGCGTCCTGTCCTGGGTGTATCTGCCCAGTGCCCGAAACGTTCTCCCCTGGATGGGCATGGGGAACCCCCCACCGCGACCTTAATAGAGGATAAAGTGGAAGATGATGAATGAATGGAAAATTGTATTAGTTCAACTCGGTGCTTCTCAATTATTTTCTGTTAAGCCCTCCCCTAGGAAGAAAACATTTTGCCACCCCCCCCCCCCAACGCACACTCAGCCGCACATGACAAAATGGGATGATAAAGTATTTTTACACGCCCAATGTAGTATGATTTGTCTATATATTTGTTCTAAGTTTACCTCGTTTACAACAATGTCTCCTTATTAACAATAAAGAAAACAAAAAGAAAGAAATATAGATCAACTTAGAACAGAATCACTTTATTAACTTTGTTTTTTAGTTTGTAACAGAAACGAATGAAATCCTTATTTAAACTAGAAACATTTTTGAACTGACTTTTGATACTGAACAAATTGAAATGAAATAAATGAAATAAAATCAATCAATAATAATAAATTCAAATTCATCAGCAACATTAATTCAGGAGCACAATTTATTATTAACCCTTTAACCTACAAAACAAAAATGAATACAACAATTTGTGCTGTTTTATTTTTATCAAAATAAGGAAATCAGAACTAATGTTCTGCAGCGCACAGCTTTTCTGGAGTAGCTTTCATAACGCAAGATGATCGCTGCTCTACGCGTCACGTTTACGATTAAAAACTCAAGCAGTTATCGGCGTGATCGGGGTGTAATGTCTTTAAGTGACGCCTTCATTTATTTCACGCTGTCCGCTGCCAACATTTAAAGACACAGAAGACACACCGGTCTTTCTTCGTCTCCACCTTTGTTACAGTGAAGCCAGGCGCTACATACTTTCCTCGTTTTAATTTTCGGTTACTTTTGTTGCTCTCGTTATCTTCGTCTCTCTCCGTCTTTCTCTCCTCATCTCTGTTAAATATTTCTCCATGTTGTCTCTTGAGGTTTGTTCAGTACACTTAATATCACTTGCTCTGTGATTTCTTGTTATGCGCCCCCCCATGCACGCCCCACTATTTGAGAAGCACTGGTTCAACTGCATGCAATGTGATGATTATAGTATTTACCCCGAACACTTTCTTAAACAGGACGGTGGTCTTGGTGTGATTTACTGTGGTGGCTGATGGTTGTGTTATCATTTTATAAATGTTCCAGTTTGGTTTGTAAATGTAAATGTTGAAATGAATTGTTTGTAATCCCTGTTTTCTGTGTTTCTATAGTGAATGGTAGTGTCTATAAAGGGTATGTCCCTTCAGGAGAGAGGTGCCAATGTCCATCAGGATTAATCAGACTGCAGGGGGGTCACTGCGCCGATCACAGAGGAACACACTCACCACCAGGTCAGTCCTGACACCCTCGACTCGGTCCTGTCTCCCCCCGATCCATCACTCACAGGTTCTCCATTCAAAAGAAGCAAGAACTACATTACTGTAACTAAACTGTCACTCCTTTCATTTGAATTCATACATCCATTATCTGCCGCTTTATCCTCTATTAGGGTCGTGGGGGGTTCCCCATGCCCATCCAGGGGAGAACGTTTCGGGCGCTGGGAAGATGCACCCAAAACAGGGTGCCAATCTATCACTGGACACACACTCACACACACAGACACACTCTATATGGGGCAATTTGGAGAATTCAATTGACCTTGGTCCATGTTTTTGGACTGTGGGAGGAAACCCACGTGGACATGGGGAGAACATGGAAACTCCACCCAGATTGGGATTCGACCTGGGAATCCCTAGTGCTGAGAGGAGAACATGCCAACCACTAAGCCATCGTGTCGTTTTTACGTTAATAACTCTAAATTAATGGAATACGAATGTAGCCTTTGGTTTGTAACCTTCCATCCATTATCTTCCACTTTATCCTCTATTAGGGTCGCGGGGGGGGTTCCCCATGCCCATCCAGGGGAGAACGTTTCGGGCGCTGGGCAGATACACCCAGGACAGGGTGCCAGTCTATCGCTGGGCACACACTCACTCACACAGACACACTCTACATGGGGCAATTTGGAGAACTCAACTGACCTTGATCCATGTTTTTGGACTGTGGGAGGAAACCAGAGAACCCGGAGGAAACCCACGAGGACACGGGGAGAACATGGAAACTCCACCCAGATTTGGATTCGAACCGGGGATCCGTGGGGGGGGGTGTAGCTGTGTTTCCTTAAATCACGGTCTTGTGTTCTGTCATTTGTAAGTCGCTTTAGATAGGGCTGCAACTAACGTTTAATTTGATAATTGATTATTTTTTCGATTATAACAAAAATCAGGGCGGCACTGTGGCTTAGTGGTTGGCATGTTCTCCTCTCAGCAATAGGGATTCCTGGTTCGAATCCCCATCTGGGTGGAGTTTCCATTTTCTTCCCGTGTCCGCGTGGGTTTCCTCCGGGTTCTCCGGTTTCCTCCCACAGTCCAAAAACATGGATCAAGTCAATGGAGTTCTCCAAATTGCCCCATATAGAGTGTGTGTGTGTGTGAGTGAGTGTGCCCAGCGAAGGATTGGCGCCCTGTCCTGGGTGTATCTGCCCAGCGCCCGAAACGTTCTCCACTGGATGGGCATGGGGAACCCCACTGCGACCCTAATAGAGGATAAAGCGGGAGATAATGAATGAATGAAAACAATAAAGTTTGGTTTTTATAAATACACCTGGGCAGATAGACCCAGGACAGGGCGCCAATCCATCGCTGGGCAAACACTCACTCACACACACACACACACACACACTCTAAATGGGGCAATTTGGAGAATTCAACTGACCTTGATCCATGTTTTTGGACTGTGGGATGAAAGCGGAGAACCCGGAGGAAACCCACGTGGACACGGGGAGAACATAGAAACTCCACCCAGATTGGGGTTCGAACTGGGAATCCCTAACGCTGAGAGGAGAACATGCCAACCACTAAGCCACCGTGCCGCCGCTTTGGATAATAGCATCTGCTAAATGTGAATGTGATGTCAGCTCCTTTTAGCCAATCACATTCAGTGATAACGTTATGGTTCCGCAGGTTGCAGTCAGAACAAAGCAAACAGAAGACAAATTCCCCTCCTGAAAACCGAAGATCATATACTAAAACTTCCAAAGCCCCGCCCACAGCATCTGCTGGCTCTGCACGTGGCCACGCCCCTCGAAGGTACTCACTGCTAATGACTTTTATTGTTATGCTGTTTCCTCTCAAGCCCTCTTCAGATCTAATTCTAATGTCTCTCTGTCTGTCTCTCTGTCTGTCTCTCTGTCTGTCTCTCTGTCTGTCTCTCTGTCTGTCGCTCTGTCTGTCGCTCTGTCTGTCGCTCTGTCTGTCGCTCTGTCTGTCGCTCTGTCTGTCGCTCTGTCTGTCGCTCTGTCTGTCGCTCTGTCTGTCTCTCTGTCTGTCTCTCTGTCTGTCGCTCTGTCTGGTCGCTCTGTCTGTCGCTCTGTCTGTCTCTCTGTCTGTCGCTCTGTCTGGTCGCTCTGTCTGTCTCTCTGTCTGTCTCTCTGTCTGTCTCTCTGTCTGTCGCTCTGTCTGTCGCTCTGTCTGTCGCTCTGTCTGTCGCTCTGTCTGTCGCTCTGTCTGTCTCGCTCTGTCTGTCTCGCTCTGTCTGTCTCGCTCTGTCTGTCTCGCTCTGTCTGTCTCGCTCTGTCTGTCTGTCTGTCTCGCTCTGTCTGTCTCTCTGTCTGTCTGTCTGTCTCGCTCTGTCTGTCTCTCTGTCTGTCTCTCTGTCTGTCTCGCTCTGTCTGTCTCGCTCTGTCTGTCTCGCTCTGTCTGTCTCGCTCTGTCTGTCTCGCTCTGTCTGTCTGTCTGTCTCGCTCTGTCTGTCTCGCTCTGTCTGTCTCGCTCTGTCTGTCTCTCTCTGTCTGTCTCGCTCTGTCTGTCTCGCTCTGTCTGTCTCGCTCTGTCTGTCTCGCTCTGTCTGTCTCGCTCTGTCTGTCTCGCTCTGTCTGTCTCGCTCTGTCTGTCTCGCTCTGTCTGTCTGTCTGTCTCGCTCTGTCTGTCTCGCTCTGTCTGTCTCGCTCTGTCTGTCTCGCTCTGTCTGTCTCGCTCTGTCTGTCTCGCTCTGTCTGTCTCGCTCTGTCTGTCTCGCTCTGTCTGTCTCGCTCTGTCTGTCTCGCTCTGTCTGTCTCTTTGTCTGTCTGTCTGTCTCGCTCTGTCTGTCTCGCTCTGTCTGTCTCGCTCTGTCTGTCTCGCTCTGTCTGTCTCGCTCTGTCTGTCTCGCTCTGTCTGTCTCGCTCTGTCTGTCTCTCTGTCTCGCTCTGTCTGTCTCTCTGTCTCGCTCCGTCTGTCTCGCTCTGTCTGTCTCGCTCTGTCTGTCTCGCTCCGTCTGTCTCGCTCTGTCTGTCTCGCTCTGTCTGTCTCGCTCCGTCTGTCTCGCTCCGTCTGTCTCGCTCCGTCTGTCTCGCTCCGTCTGTCTCGCTCCGTCTGTCTCGCTCCGTCTGTCTCGCTCCGTCTGTCTCGCTCCGTCTCTGTCGCTCCGTCTCTGTCGCTCCGTCTCTGTCGCTCCGTCTCTGTCGCTCCGTCTCTGTCGCTCCGTCTCTGTCGCTCCGTCTCTGTCGCTCCGTCTCTGTCGCTCCGTGTCTGTCTGTCTCGGTCGCTCTGTCTCGGTCGCTCTGTCTCGGTCGCTCTGTCTCGGTCGCTCTGTCTCGGTCGCTCTGTCTCGGTCGCTCTGTCTCGGTCGCTCTGTCTCGGTCGCTCTGTCTCGGTCGCTCTGTCTCGGTCGCTCTGTCTCGGTCGCTCTGTCTCGGTCGCTCTGTCTCGGTCGCTCTGTCTCGGTCGCTCTGTCTCGGTCGCTCTGTCTCGGTCGCTCTGTCTCGGTCGCTCTGTCTCGGTCGCTCTGTCTCGGTCGCTCTGTCTCGGTCGCTCTGTCTCGGTCGCTCTGTCTCGGTCGCTCTGTCTCGGTCGCTCTGTCTCGGTCGCTCTGTCTCTCTGTCTTTGTCGCTCGCTCTGTCTCGGTCGCTCTGTCTCGGTCGCTCTGTCTCGGTCGCTCTGTCTCGGTCGCTCTGTCTCGGTCGCTCTGTCTCGGTCGCTCTGTCTCGGTCGCTCTGTCTCGGTCGCTCTGTCTCGGTCGCTCTGTCTCGGTCGCTCTGTCTCGGTCGCTCTGTCTCTGTCGCTCTGTCTCTGTCGCTCTGTCTCTGTCGCTCTGTCTGTCTGGTCGCTCTGTCTGTCTGGTCGCTCTGTCTGTCTGGTCGCTCTGTGTGTCTGGTCGCTCTGTGTGTCTGGTCGCTCTGTGTGTCTGGTCGCTCTGTGTGTCTGGTCGCTCTGTGTGTCTGGTCGCTCTGTGTGTCTGGTCGCTCTGTGTGTCTGGTCGCTCTGTGTGTCTGGTCGCTCTGTGTGTCTGGTCGCTCTGTGTGTCTGGTCGCTCTGTGTGTCTGGTCGCTCTGTGTGTCTGGTCGCTCTGTGTGTCTGGTCGCTCTGTGTGTCTGGTCGCTCTGTGTGTCTGGTCGCTCGGTCTGTCTGGTCGCTCGGTCTGTCTGGTCGCTCGGTCTGTCTGGTCGCTCGGTCTGTCTGGTCGCTCGGTCTGTCTGGTCGCTCGGTCTGTCTGGTCGCTCGGTCTCTGTCGCTCTGTCTTGTCGCTCTGTCTGTCTGGTCGCTCTGTCTGTCTGGTCGCTCTGTCTGTCTGGTCGCTCTGTCGCGTCGCTCTGTCTTGTCGCTCTGTCTGTCTGGTCGCTCTGTCTTGTCGCTCTGTCTTGTCGCTCTGTCTTGTCGCTCTGTCTGTCTGGTCGCTCTGTCTGTCTGGTCGCTCTGTCTGTCTGGTCGCTCTGTCTGTCTGGTCGCTCTGTCTCTCTGTCTTGTCGCTCTGTCGCGTCGCTCTGTCGCGTCGCTCTGTCGCGTCGCTCTGTCGCGTCGCTCTGTCGCGTCGCTCTGTCGCGTCGCTCTGTCGCGTCGCTCTGTGTGTCTTGTCGCTCTGTGTGTCTGGTCGCTCTGTGTGTCTGGTCGCTCTGTGTGTCTGGTCGCTCTGTGTGTCTGGTCGCTCTGTGTGTCTGATCGCTCTGTGTGTCTGGTCGCTCTGTGTGTCTGGTCGCTCTGTCTGTCTGGTCGCTCTGTCTGTCTTTGTCGCTCTGTCTGTCTTTGTCGCTCTGTCTGTCTTTGTCGCTCTGTCTGTCTTTGTCGCTCTGTCTGTCTTTGTCGCTCTGTCTGTCTTTGTCGCTCCGTCTGTCCTGTCGCTCTGTCTTGTCGCTCTGTCTGTCGCTCTGTTGTCTGTCTGGTCGATCTGTCTGTCTGGTTGCTCTGTCTTGTCGCTCTGTCTGTCTGTCTTGTCGCTCTGTCTGTCTGTCTTGTCGCTCTGTCTGTCTGTCTGGTCGCTCTGTCTCTCTGTCTGGTCGCTCTGTCTCTCTGTCTGGTCGCTCTGTCTCTCTGTCTGGTCGCTCTGTCTCTCTGTCTGGTCGCTCTGTCTCTCTGTCTGGTCGCTCTGTCTCTCTGTCTGGTCGCTCTGTCTCTGTCTCTCTGTCTGTCTCTCTGTCTGTCTTGTCACTCTGCCCGGTCGCTCTGTCTTATCGCTCTGTCTTGTCGCTCTGTCTGTCCACAGGAACAGTGTCTCCCTGTCGTCAGTAACGTTCTCTGCATCAGACCCCGACTCGGAAGCTGCAGGAAGCTCAGGCCAGCCCGACTCCCGTGACATCATCAGCAACAACCGCACCCTTAAACGTAGCTCCGACTCCTCCCACAACAGCTCCTCCCACTCGCCCAGCCCAACCAAACGCCTCAAAGCCACGCCCCCCGAGACCTCTGAACAGTCAGGACTCGCAGAGCCCGTGACCGACCCCGATCCTGAGCCCCAGGCTCCTCCCACCTCCAGGTCGAAGAAACGCCGGACGGACGCCCAAAATCCCTCCGGCAGGACTGCGAACAAAAAGGTTTGCCCCGCCCCTAGCTCCACCTCCAGGCGTAAAAAGGGAGGGGCGACTTTTCCCTCCTCCTCCTCTTCCTCGTCCTCGTCCTCTTCCTCCTCCTCTTTGTTTTTCTCCGGCTCCGGCAGCGAGCAGACCGGCCGCTCATCCAAACCCTCCAAACTGGCGTCCAAATCGGCCGCCTCGGCCAAATCTGCGACCGAATCGGCCTCTTCCTCGTCGGCGTCCTCGTCCTCGTTCACGTCCTCCTCGTCCTCTTCGTCGGTGGTGATTGCGGGCGCCAGCGGCTGTGCCCCGCCCCCCCAGGGTGCCCGTCTGAAGCAGGGCAAAGATCAGAGCAAGTCGCGGCGCTCGCGTTCGGCTTCCTCGCCCTCGCCGCGCCGGAGTAGCCGCGATAAAGAGCACAGCAAGGCCAACTCCGGTTCCTCTGCCTCCAAGTTCGACTGGACCAGCCGCTTCAGCCCCAGGGTCAACTTACCCAAACCCCGACTCGCCCTGCCGGGCTCCTCCAAACCCGAAACGCCATCCAGCGCCAGCAAACCAGGGCCCAGTGGACTGCAGGCCAAACTCGCCAGTAAGTGTCTCCCATGATCCCTTTGTTTTCAGCAGGTTGGAGCCGGTGGCAGGGTCAGGGGAGCACTAAATGTTTTCATACGGCCAGATACACATAATGCCTACTCTAAAGCTGCAGGTGGCGCTACCTTATTATTGTCTTCCAACTTCCCTTATACCTCACAAGAGCGAGAAGGCAAATGAAGTCAAATGTTACACACTCAGTGTCCATCCATCCATTATCTTCCGCTTCATCCTCTATTAGGGTCGCGGGGAGGGGGGGTTCCCCATGCCCATCCTGGGGAGAACGTTTCGGGTGCTGGGCAGATACACTCAGGACAGGACGCCAATCTATCACTGGACACACACTCACTCACACAGACACACTCTATATGGGGCAATTTGGAGAACTCAATTGACATGATCCACGTTTTTGGACTGTGGGAGGAAACCGGAGAACCCGGAGGAAACCCACGCGGACACGGGGAGAACATGGAAACAATTTTTTTCAGTTCAAATGCTCTTTAAATTTAGTTTAAATGATGTGATTGACGAGATGAAACGACGATGTAAACAAATAGAACATTTATTTAAAACAATACTTTCAGGTGGGCGGCACGGTGGCTTAGTGGTTAGCACGTTCGCCTCTCAGCGCTAGGGGTTCCCGGTTCGAATCCCCATTTGGGTGGAGTTTCCATGTTCTCCCCGTGTCCGCGTGGGTTTCCTCCGGGTTCTCCGGTTTTCTCCCACAGTCCAAAAACATGGATCAAGTCAATTGAATTCTCCAAATTGCCCCATATAGTGTGTGTGTATGTGTGTGTGAGTGAGTGTGTGCCCAGCGATGGATTAGTGTCCTGTCCTGGGTGTATCTGCCCAGCGGCTGAAACGTTCTCCCCTGGATGGGCATGGGGAACCCCCTCGCGACCCTAATGGAGGATAAAGCGGAAGACAATGAATGAATGTATACGTTCAGGTTCCGTCCTGTATCAAATCTTTTTGCATCATTTTATACTTATATAAAAATATAATTGCGCTAAATTAAAATGAGCAGTATTAGGTTCGCTTAGCTGCCTGGCTTTTTCTAACATAAAAAACATCCATCAATGAACAAATAATTATAAATATATTAATACAAAAGTTTCCATGGTGCATTAACCTTTAATCAAAACTAAAATACAGACTTTAAAGTCAGAGGGCATTTAGATTGCAAACTTTTGCAACTTAACATAAAAAAATTAAGTACACAC
>JAFMOC010000535.1:0-55000 GCA_019802505.1 Corydoras sp. C115 | reverse complement strand
TGTTCGCCCCGTGTCCACGTGGGTTTCCTCCGGGTTCTCCGGTTTCCTCCCACAGTCCAAAAATATGGATCAAGTCAATTGAGTTCTCCAAATTGCCCCATATAGAGTGTGTCTGTGTGAGTGAGTGTGTGCCCAGCGTTAGATTGACGTCTTGTCCTGGGTCTATCTGCCCAGCACCCGAAACGTTCTTCCCTGGATGGGCGTGGGGTAACCCCCCCGCGACCCTAATAGAGGATAAAGCGGAAGATAATGAATTAATGAATGAATGAATAATTGGAAAGGTAACACACCAGAAGCACAATTTTACACTGTGTGTAGTTGCTCTGATATCACTGCACACATGGACATTTACTTTTTTTTTTCTCCTAATTTATTAATTCTAACGGTCTCTTTAACCAGTGTTTGTTATTCTGACCCTACTGTTCTGATTTCTGTGATTCTCTTACGGTGTTCTATGATGAAACCTCTCTCATGCTTAACGTTGCACCATTCTGTGCTCACCTTATATCATCAATCTAGGCTCTATCACAGACATTTGTGTTTAATTTCCTAATTTTATAAAAATGTATTAATTATATCAGTCTCTTTAACCGGTGTTTGTTCCTCTGACCTCACAATTCTTATTTCTGTGCTTCTCTTATGGAGTTTATTAGGGGTGAGCTGCAATATTCGCCGATTCGACGATTCGATTCGCAGAATCGTAGTCGACTATGAACCTCATAGTCGAATGTACCATTTTGACCACATGGGGGCGCCCATGGCTGCTGCTAAGCATTAGTTTTTACATGAAATGTCTTTTTTTTTCGTTATATATATAGCCTTTTGTCAAATAAAATCATCCTAATTTCTAGAAAAAAAAGAAAAAAGAAAAACAAAAAAAAGGTTTTCTTTTGTTAGAAAAACAAGTAAAATATTTTTTAAAGAAAAATCTTTTTTAAAAACTATGCTTATAGCGCCATCTTGTGGTGAAATTTTAACTGATTCGACTATCACTCGACTATAGGGAAAATCTGACGAATCAGATTCGACTATGAAAATCTGTAGTTGAATACAGCCCTAGAGTTTATATGAAGAAACTTGTCGCATACTTAACTTTACACCATTCTCTGGTCGCCTTTATCAGAAAGTGAGTGACAAATGCGCTTGTAAATAATTTAGACATTAGTATAAATTCTAATGTTTATAACGAAGCGCTTTGTGCTGACTTAATGAGAAATCTATACAGTTCTTCAGAATGGGTTCTGTTTGCTGGGAGACGTTTAACACTAAAGTGCTCGACTGTCTTTCTGCAGGCCTGAGGAAGTCGAGTAAGAAGCGTAGTGAGTCTCCCCCCGCAGAGCCCCCCAGCTTTAGGAGGAGCACCAGACAAAAGACCACGGGCTCTTGTGCCAGCACCAGGTAATTACAGGTTATTGCAGAGCAAATTGTCCCGGTGTTGTCCTCTCGGATTGTGTGGACACCAACAGGTACCCCTGATTGGATCCTGTTTGGAACCATGTTCTTGGATTAATGACTATCCTGTAGAGCTGGGCGATATGACCTTTAAAAGATCTGATTTTTTTATTTATTTTTGCCCTCCTACTAAATATCAAACCTTTTATTTTCTCCATCCATCCATTGTCCTCCAATTTATCCTCTAGGGGAGAACATAGAAACTCCACCCAGATTGAGATTGGAACCTGAATTCCCAGTCCTGAGAGGAGAACATGCTCACCACTAAGCCACCGTGCCGCCCCTTAGTGCAAGATAATGAATGGAATTACTATCTACATCCATTATCTTCCTTTATCCTCTATTAGGGTCGCGGTGGGGTTCCCCTTGCCCATAAGGGGAGAACGTTTCTGGCGCTGGGCAGATACATTCAGGACAGGACACCAATATATCACTGGACACACACTCACTCACACAGACACACTCTATATGGGGCAATTTGGAGAACTCAATTGACTTGATCCATGTTTTTGGACTGTGGGAGGAAACTGGAGAACCCGGAGAAAACCCACGCGGACACGGGGAGAACATGGAAACTCCACTCAGATTGGAATTCAAACTGGAAATCCCTAGTGCTGAGAGGAGAACATGCTAAACACTAAGCCACCGCGTCACCCCTAAGTGGAAGAAAATGAATGGGATTATCTACATCCATCCATCAATTATCTTCCTTTATCCTCTGCTAGAGTTGTGGGGGGGGGAGGTTCCCCATGCCCATCCAGGGGAGAACGTTGCGGGCGCTGGGCAGATACACCCAGGACAAGATACCAATTTATCACTGGACACACACTCACTCACACAGACACACTCTATATGGGGCAATTTGGAGAACTCAATTGACTTGATCCATGTTTTTGGACTGTGGGAGGAAACCGGAGAACCCGGAGGAAACCCACGCGGACACGGGGAGAACATGGAAACTCCACCCAGATGGGGATTCAAACCGGGAATCCCTAGTGTTGAGAGGAGAACATGCTAAACACTAAGCCACCGTGCCTCCCTGAGAGAAAATCGATTTTCATAAAAACACTCTGTTCTTTACTTTAAATACGAATTAATTGATCAAATCGATTTATCGCCCAGCTCTACTGTCCTGCTTATATATTTTTTGTAAATAAGGGTCTCTGTTAGAAAGTTCTAAATGGCTTTATACAGCGTCACATCTCTCACCTGCGTTGGTTTGATGTACAGTTTTGTTAATAGTTTGGGAGAATTATATACTGCTTCAGATAAATGCTATATATATATATATATATATATATATATATATATATATATATATATATATATATATATACACACACACACACACACTCTTGTTGTTTTAGCACGGCACATCTTTAAAGTGTTGGTTTGTTGTTCTGTGTCCCGGTTCCTCCAGTCGGCGAGGTTCAGGTTTAGGGAAGCGTGGTGCAGCTGAAACTCGCCGACAGGACAAAATGGCTGAAAACGACAACAACCAGGACGGAGCCAATTCCTCACGTCCAGAGGAGACACCACAAGGAGCTTCAGGTACCCCCCTAAATCATTAGAACCAGAGGTTCTCAACCTGATTTACTATCCATCCTTCCATTATCTTCCGCTTTATCCTCTATTAGGGTCGTGGGGGGGGGGGGGGGGGGGGGATTTCCCCATGCCCTTCCAGAGGAGAACGTTTCGGGCGCTGGGCAGATACACCCAGGACACAAACACACTCTATATGGGGCAGTTTAAAGAATTCTATTGACCTTTATCCATGTTTTTGGACTGGTTCTCCGGTTTCCTTCCACAGTCCAAAAACATGGATCAAGTCAATTGAATTCTCCAAATTGCCCCATATAGAGTGTGTGTGTGTGAGTGAGTGTGTGCCCAGTGATAGGTTGGCGTCCTGTCCTGGGTGTATCTCCCCCCCGCTGCTCCAGCGCTGCTGTCAATCACAGGAACCAAATCTCCTTCTACAAGGTTGATCTGAATGAAGCAGTGTTTGTCATTTGTGTGTATGGTGGAGGGGGGGTGCAGCATCATAGAGGATCCATCCATCATCTTCAGCTTTATCCTCTATTAGGGCCGCGGGGGGGTTCCCCATGCCCATCCAGGGGAGAACGTTTCAGGCGCTGGGCTGATACACCCAGGACAGGGCGCCAATCTATCACTGGACACACACTCACTCACACACACACTCTATATGGGGCAATTTGGAGAATTCAAACGACCTTGATCCATGTTTTTGAACTGTGGGAGGAAACCAGAGAACCCGGAGGAAACCCACGCGGACACGAAAACATGGAAGCTCCACCCAGGACAGGATGCCAATCTATCACTGGACACACACTCACTCACACATACACACACTATAGGGGCAATGTGGAGAATTCAAACGACCTTGATCCATGTTTTTGAACTGTGGGAGGAAACCGGAGAACCCGGCGGAACCCCTGCGGACACGGGGAGAACATGGAAACTCCACCCGGATTGGGATTCGAACCGGGAATCCCTAGTGCTGAGAGGAGAACGTGCTAACCACTAAGCCAGCCACCCTCCTTGTGGTTTTTTTTATTTTTATTTTATTATTATTATTATTTTTTTTTTATTTATTCCCCCCACGCATTCCGTACCATCGTGTATCATATCGTACCGAACCAGTTTGTGATGCATCATGTTCTCTTAACCCGTTCTCTCTCTCTCTCTCTTCTCCCGCTCTCTCCCTCCAGCTTCTAGCTCAGTAGCCGGGGCTGTGGGAATGACGACGTCTGGGGAAAGTGAATCGGACGACTCGGAAATGGGTCGACTGCAAGGTACGGCGCTCGTCTTTTTCCCGATTATCGGTTTGAATGTCATTTCATGTACCTCGGTCATGTCCGTTAGTGCTGGTTGGTGGCGCTGTCCCATTGATGTACGTTTCAATAAAGACGATTCAATGCAAACAGGTTTGTTGTGTGATGAGGTGGAGGAGACGCATCGTGTGAAGGTACGGGATTGATGGTTCCGTTGCTTTGAATGGAGTTGTACTGTGTGTGTGAGGTTCTGGTGAATGGAATAATGACTCATGGTGGATGTTGGTGGATGTCCTGTTGGATGTTGAATGGTGTTAATATAACGTCATGGTCTGTTGATTGGTACTAGGTTCTCTAGTCTTTCAGGGTTTTAATGGGACTCGTATGTTTTAATCTCTACAGCACTGCTTGAAGCCCGTGGGCTACCTCCCCACCTCTTTGGGCCCCTTGGACCCCGCATGTCCCAACTCTTCCATCGGACTATCGGCACTGGAGCCAGTCAGTTTGTTTCTGTCACTAGCGAGAACATGGTGTGTTTCGAGAGCATGCTGGTCTTAATGCTTCATGTGTCCTGCAGGTTCAAAAGCACAGCAGCTGCTGCAGGGGCTGCAGGCCACCGGCGACGAGTCTCAGCAGTTACAGGCGGCCATCGAGATGTGCCAGCTGCTGGTGATGGGCAACGAGGAGACGCTGGGGGGGTTCCCCGTCAAGAGCGTCGTCCCAGCTCTGGTCTGTGCATCACACACACTATCCTTCACACTCGTCCATGTTTATATAGCTATTCGTTATTTAAAGATACGGGACACGGCCAAACCGTAATGTTATGCTTTAAACCAGGGGTGTCCACACTTTTCTGACCCGAGATCTACTTTTCCATTGGACAGGTCATTGAGATCTACCAGGGTTAATCATTTTTTGAGGCTTTTATATTGAAACCTGTTTACACATCATGTTAGTATTGGGGGCCATGTTGGCGTAGTGGTCAGCACGTACTCCTCTCAGTGTTAGGGATTCCCGTTTCGAATCCCCAACCTGGATGGGCATGGGGAACCCCACCGCGACCCTAATAGATGATAAAGCGGGAGATAATGGATGGATGATTGCAGTCATAGACTTGTGGATAAGGGACCAGCCTTACAACCTAAAGGTCTTCGGTTCGATTCCCGGTTCCACCAAGTTCTATGGCTGAAGCTGAAGTTACACACATGTTAGTATTGGGGGCCATGTTGGCTTAGTGGTTAGCACGTTCTCCTCTCAGCGTTAGGGATTCCCGTTTCGAATCCCAGTCTGGGTGGAGTTTCCATGTTTTCCCCATGTCCACGTTTCCTCAGGGTTCTCCGGTTTCCTTCCACAGTCCAAAAACATGGATCAAGATCAATTGAATTCCCCAAATTGGCCCATATAGAGTGTGAGTATGGGCACAGTGATAGATTGCCCCCCTGTCCTGGATGTATCTGCCCAGCGCCTGAGTCGCTCTCCCCTGGATGGGCATGGAGAATATAATGTAGATGATTCGTGATCCAGTACTTCTTATTTAGGCACGCTATTTTTGGAATAGCGAGAGAGACGGGGGGGGGGGGGGCAGACCGCTCGCTTGTAGAGATCGCGAATCAGAATGAATCACATTTTGTGTTAAAATGCGTGCGCGCGTATCGGAAGTGCTGTAAATAAATAAATAAATAGATAAATAGTAAATAGATAATGTGCTGTAAAAAAAAGCGCTGATACGTGATTATTATTATTTTTTTTCAAACCTCCATCGCGATCGACCGGACACCCCTTGGACGTATTGAGCACCCCTGCTTTAAACCGTCCAGCTACAAACCCCAGGACTGAAAAGATCTCAGATCTGAACTTTGCCTTAATGACCTGCTGCTTTACTTCAGTGTTGACGTCTTTATGTGTCAAACGATTGCAGTTGATTCTCTATTATTTTTAGCTATATACATCCATCCATTATCTTCCGCTTTATCCTCTATTAGGGTCGCGGTGGGGTTCCCCATGCCCATCCAGGGGAGAACGTCTCGGGCGCTGGGCAGATACACCCAGGACAGGGTGCCAACCTATCGCTGGGCACACACTCACTCACACAGACACACTCTATATGGGGCAATTTGAAGAACTCAATTGACTTGATCCATGTTTTTGGACTGTGGGAGGAAACCGGAGAACCCGGCGGAAACCCACGCGGACATGGGGAGAACGTGGAAACTCCACCCAGATGGGGATTCGAACCGGGAATCACTAGTGTTGCCAACCACTAAGCCACCGTGCCGCCTTATCTATATATAGATTGAAGAATTTTTTTTTTTTTATCATTTAGATCACATGTGGTACATGAGACAGGAACGAAATTATGGGTCACGGACCCCGATTACTGTTCTTTTAAAGTTATATTTTAAATTTAAATTTTAAAGGAGAAAATGAGATGAAAAATAAACACAGTATATAGATATGTGAAATATAATAGAATTTACAGCTATGTATATATATATATATAATATATGTATTATATAGAATATTCAACTACAAATATAAATATAATATAGAATATTTAAATATAAATATTCACACACATTTCCCAGATTAAAATGTTTGACTGTAGAGGTCAGTTTTTGATTTGTGGTCTTTATTTAATATTTAATATACTCGACCTGCACAATAAGCATTAGACTGACTGACTTACGTTTTTATATCAATTTATCTTTATTTTATTTACTTTTTATGGGGTAAATGTTCAATTTACAGTCCGTTGATAAACTGCTGTAGTGTGTGGTTCGAATCCAGTATCTTAATACAAGGCAAATGATTTCAGTGTTGATTTATTTGAACCTTGATAGATTTTATGTAAAAACTATTTATCTTGTATTATCTTGGGGGATTTTGAAGTGTCAAAAATAATCGAATCATTGGCTTTAAGAATCGATATCGACTCGAATTGTCATGAAGGGTTCGATTTACACCATATATATATATATATATATATATATATATATATATATATATATATATATATGTATGTATGTGTGTGTGTATGTACATGTGTGTGTGTATATATATATATATATATATATATATATATATACACACACACACACACATACATGTACACACACATATACACACACACATACATACATACATACATATATATATATATATATATATATATATATATATATATATATATATATATATATATATATATATGTGTGTGTGTGTGTGTGCATGCACACTTATAGCATGTATTAATAACACTTTGGCTGAGATTGTATATTAAAAGTTGTGTTATGTTTAGAACTCAGATCTACTGTTTTATTTAAGCGACTGTACGTTCTGTGCTTTTTCAAATTTGATGGTGAATTCTTAAATTGTGGCCGACACACAGACATCTCATCCGCCAAGCCGTGTTTGTTAAGCTAGTACGGTCAAATAATTTTAAAATAAGGCCATAGACACCGTCTTTCAGACAATGGAGCAATACCATCAGACTCAAGGGCTCGATTTATACCAATATACACATATATATATATACACACACACACGTGCACTTATAGCATGTATTAATAACACTTTAGCTAAGATTGTATATTTAAAGTTGTTTGTGTGTGTGTTTACAGATCACACTGTTACAGATGGAGCATAACTTCGATATTGTGAGTATGAACACCACATTTTTCAGACCTCACTCTCATTCTCACAGTCAACATCCATCCATCCATCCATTATCTTCCGCTTTATCCTCTATTAGGGTCGCGGGAGGGTTCCCCATGCCCATCCAGGGGAGAACGTTTCGGGTGCTGGGCAGATACACCCAGGACAGGACGCCAATCCATCACTGGACACACACTCACTCACACAAACACACTCTATATGGGGCAATTTGGAGAACTCAATTGACTCGATCCATGTTTTTGGTCTGTGGGAGGAAACCGGATACCCATACGGACACGGGGAGAACATGGAAACTCCACTCAGATTAAGATTTGAACCGGGAATCCCTAGCACTGAGAGGAGAACATGCCAACCACAAAGCCATCGTGCCACCGTATGAGACAACATACAGTTCAATAAAGATTTAAGTAATGGGAGGGAACAGTGCCACGAACAAATATACAGGGCAAAATGGGTTGTATACGTTTTTTTTACTTAAGATGTTCCTTTCATATCAATTACGACAACCATAAGACGTGTAATTAACAGTAATTATACAGTATGTTCATATTGTTTATTAACAAAAAAAAAATCCTGCTCATCTTCATTTAAGACGAAACGTATCATTTAAAACACACTGATCCCCAGGTTTGAGATTAGTTGTTGTTTAGTTTGGGATTGGATCATTGGAACCCATCATCACTTTATCTTAGAGGTGCAACTTTGACCTCTTCGTATCGTGCTGTGTTCATATTCAGTCCAATTTCATGTGAATATGAGACATATTTGTATATGCCCTAATAGACCCTGCCATATTATTCATTCATTATCTCCCGCTTTATCCTCTATTAGGGTCGCGGGGGGTTCCCCATGCCCATCCAGGGCAGAACATCTCGGGCGCTGGGCAGATACACCCAGGACAGGGCGCCAATCAATCGCTGGGCACACACTCACTCACACAGACACACTCTATATGGGGCAATTTTGAGAATTTAATTGACTTCATCCATGTTTTTGGACTGTGGGAGGAAACCGGAGAACCCGGAGGAAACCCACGTGGACACGGGGAGAACATGGAAACTCCCCCAAGATGGGGATTCGAACCGGGAATCCCTAATGCTGAGAGGAGAACGTGCTAACCACTAAGCCACCGTGCCGCCATCCTGCCAAATTAATTGGTTCTAATTTCATTCATTCATTATCTTCCGCTTTATCCTATATTAGGGTCGCAGAGGGGTTCCCCATGCGCATCCAGGGGAGAACGTTTCGGGCGCTGGGCAGATAGACCCAGGACAGGACGTCAATCTATCGCTGGGCACACACTCACTCACACAGACATACTCTATATGGGGCAATTTGGAAAACTCAATTGACTTGATCCATGTTTTTGGACTGTGGGAGGAAACCGGAGAACCCGGAGGAAACCCACGTGGACACGGGGAGAACATGGAAACTCCACGCAGATGGGGATTCGAACCGGGAATCCCTAGCGCTGAGAGGAGAACATTCCTAGTTTATTCTGTGCCGTTCAGTATATAACGGGCGAGGTCTCTGGTGTCTTATGTTTTTAAGATGCTCCTCTCTGCTGTTTTGAAGGTTGATCCGAGTTGCTGATTGATCAGAAAACCACTGATTATACAGATCTTGAAGATTAACCCGTCCTGATGTTTGTGTTTTAGATGAACCACGCCTCTCGTGCCCTCACGTATATGATGGAGGCTTTGCCTCGCTCATCTGCTGTCGTCGTGGATGCAATTCCTGTCTTCCTGGAAAAGGTAAGAGGAATGATCACGTGTGCTTCTGCTGTGACCAGATGTAGCTAATGTACTCAAGTCCTTTACTTAATTAAAAGTACTTAGTTATCTTTTATCCAAAGTGACTTACAAGCACTTGATGGTTGGGGTCGGAACACAGGGTCGGCCACAGCGACCCTGGAGCAATGAGGGTTGAGGGTCTTGCTCAAGGACTCACATTGATGACTTCAGTTCAAGTAATTTTGAATTCAAGCCATTTATTTATAGAGCGTTTTTTACAATAGCACATTGTCACAAAGCAGCTTTCCATAGTTATGTCTTCGAACCCCCGAAGCGACAGTGGCAAGAAAAAACTCTGTTCTGTTGTTATATTAAGGAAGAAACCTTGTGAGGACCAAGGCTCAGTGGGGGACTCATCCTCCTTGAGCAGCCGGGCAGCAACAACAGTGTAGGACAGCCATGTACAGATTGTGTGATGATCATGTGACCTGTATTTAACAATTGAAAAGTCCATTGACGGCATCCTGCAGGACCGCCAGTCCAATACACATCCAGGTTCCATTTAGTAATTGTTGTAGCCACAATGCTTCAGCAGAACCATGGATGAAGAATTCAAGTAATTTATTTATATAGTGCTTTTTACAATAGCACATTGTCACAAAGCAGCTTTACAGAGTTATAAGCCTTTAAACCTCCAAAGATCAAGCCGAAGTGACAGTGGCAAGAAAAAACTCCGTTATGATGTTATTTTAAGGAAGAAACCTTGTGAGGACCGAGGACTTCATTTAACATCCAGTAGGATTCCCGTTTAAACCTCGTCAGCTGCGTGAGCAGTTTCATACATGCATAAATAAAGCATTCATTCATTATCTCCCGCTTTATCCTCTATTAGGGTCGCGGTGGGGTTCCCCATGCCCATCCAGGGGAGAACGTTTCGGGCGCTGGGCAGATACACCCAGGACAGGGTGCCAATCCATCACTGGGCACACACTCACTCACACAGACACACTCTATATGGGGCAATATGGAGAATTCAATTGACTTGATCCATGTTTTTGGACTGTGGGAGGAAACCGGAGAACCCGGAGGAAACCCACGCGGACACGGGGAGAACATGGAAACTCCACCCAGATCAGGATTCGAACCGGGAATCCCTAGCGCTGAGAGGCGAACGTGCTAACCACTAAGCCACCGATAAATAAAGCAATTAAATAAATTAATAAATACATTTATTCAACGTAAATTAATAAACCTGTTTTTGAAATGTAGTGAATAAAAAGTACAGCTCTTTCTTTTAAAATGACGTGAGAAGTAAAAAGTATTGAGTGACCGAAATAGTTAAGTGAGTGATTTATTTATTTATTTATTTTTTTTTTTCCCCCCCACACACACACACACACACTCTGAGTGAAGTGAACACACGGGTCCGGAGTTTTGGGAGGCCTGTAAATGGCGCTAAGGGAGCAATTGGGGTTAGGTCACTTGCTCAAGGGCACTTCAGCCATAGTACTTGGTGAAACCGGGAATCGAACCGAAGACCTTTAGGTTGTAAGGCTGGTCCCTTATCCACAAGTCTATGACTGCAATCATTCATTCATTATCTCCCGCTTTATCCTCTATTAGGGTCGCGGTTGGGTTCCCCATGCCCATCCAGGGGAGAACATCTCGGGCGCTGGGCAGATACACCCAGGACAGGGTGCCAATCCATCGCTGGGCACACACTCACTCACACGCACACACTCTATATGGGGCAATTTTGAGAATTCAATTGACTCGATCCATGTTTTTGGACTGTGGGAGGAAACTGGAGAACCCGGAGGAAACCCACGTGGACACGGGGAGAACATGGAAACTCCACCCAGATGGGGATTCGAACCGGGAATCCCTAGTGCTGAGAGGAGAACATGCCAACCACTAAGCCACCGTGCCGCCCTATGACTGCATACTTGAGTAAAGTACCTGAGTACAATAACGAAGTACATTCACTGTTGCTCACCCTCTCTGGGTGTGACCCACATCACACTGCTGTGCTGAAATTCACCTGATACTGACTCCGCCTTCCTGAAATCTCAACACTGCAACCTATCCCTGTCCCGAACTGCTGTCATAGTAAAATAATGTGTACAAACACTCTCATGCAGTGATTCTCAATTATTTTCTGTTAAGCCCCCCCTAGGAAGAAGAAAACATTTTGCACCCCCCCCACACACACGCACACTGACCCCCCCCCACACACACGCACACTGACCCCCCCCCCACATGATTTATCCCCCCAAATTTATCAAAAATGGTATAAATTATTTTTACACGCCCACTGTAGTATGATTTGTCTATAAATTTGTTCTAAATACATCTCTTTTATAACAATGTCTCCTTATTAACAATAAAGACAACAAAAAAGAAAGAAATATAGATTAACTTAGAACATTTGATTAACTTTGTTTTTTAGTTTGTAACAGAAACGAATGAAATCCTCATTTAAACGAGAAACATTTTTGAACTGACTGGCATTTGATACTGAAAAATGAAATTAAATAAAATCAATAAATAATAATAAATTCAAATTCATCAGCAACATTCATTCAGGAGCTCAATTTATTAACATTTAACCTACAAAACTAAAATAAATACAACAATTTGTGCTGTTTTTTTTTTTTTTTTTGAGGAAGTCTGAACTGATGTCTCCAATGCGTCCGTTTTGCAGCACAGCTTTTCTGCAGTAGCTTTCATAAAGCGGGATGATTGCTGGTTCTACGCGTCATGTTTATGATTAAAAACTCAAGCGGTTATCAGCGTGATCGGGGTGTAATGTCTTTAAGTGACGTCTTCATTTATTTGGCTTCACCCTGTCCGCTGCCAACATTTTAAGACACAGCAGACACACCGCTCTTTCTTCGTCTCCACCTCAGTTACAGTGAAGTTACAGTTACACTGAAGCCAGGCGCTACATTCACTTCGTCATTTAGTTTTCAGTTGACTTTTGTTTCTCTCATTATCTTCGTCTCTCTCCATCTTTCTCTCCTCATCTCTGTTAAATATTTCTCCATGTTGTCTCTTGAGGGTTTGTTCAGTACACTTAATATTATTTGCTCTGTGGTTTCTTGTTATGCGCCCCCCCATGCACTGCACTGCGTCCCCCCACGGGGGCGCGCCCCACTATTTGAGAAGCACTGATCTTATGTGACTGAACATGTTCTGATGATCCTAAATTCATGTGTAAGGTTTTAAGGTTTTGAAACTGATATTGTGGTAAAGTTTGGTTTGCATCCAGTAGCAATGTCTTATCTGGAAGTAAGAGTGTGTGTGTGTGTGTGTGTGTGTGTGTGTGTGTGTGTGTGTGTGTGTGTGTAGCTTCAGGTGATCCAGTTCATTGATGTGGCTGAACAGGCTCTGACGGCTCTGGAGATGCTCTCACGAAGACACAGCAAGGCCATCCTGCAGGCTGTAAGCTCTGATGCACTGCTCTCATACTGACCGCTCTCTCATTTGGTTTAGTCCAGTGGTTCTCAAACTTTTCAGACCAAGTAGCAGCACCCATTATCAAACCAAAACTTCCACACACCACCTATATTTTCCATCACGGAACGACATATAACAAGCATCAATTAGGTGTGTGTGTAAATTAAAGCAATTCTGCATAAGAGTGAGACATTATTGGAAAGAAATCACAGGAAAGGGGTGTTAGATGTGAAGCGGAGTACAATTAACACCTCTTTGCTGTGATTTTCAAGCAATGAATGTTACTTGACCCTCCAACTCAACTAACATCATTGGGAAACCTGAAAACACTTTATTTAGTGTATTTAGAAATGCAATCTAATCCTGCGCTGGATACCAGGGCACTGCGGTATTGACGGAAATGAAAAAATAGAGCGGATAGCAAAGAGAACAACCGGAGGGAAAGACTTCCCAGCCTCAAATATGAAACGAGATCATAAGCTGTGTTAAAAATATCTGGCGAAAAGACCGAGGAAATCGAAAGCAGAACAAACTTTACAACATCCACCCAAACGCTCAGCCCAATCGCCAAGCCCAAACATCCACCCAAACGTCCATTCAGCCCAAACATCCACCCAAACGTCCATTCAGCCCAAACATCCACCCAAACGTCCATTCAGCCCAAACATCCACCCAAACGTCCATTCAGCCCAAACATCCACCCAAACGTCCATTCAGCCCAAACGTCCACCCAAACGTCCATTCAGCCCAAACGTCCACCCAAACGTCCATTCAGCCCAAACGTCCACCCAAACGTCCATTCAGCCCAAACGTCCACCCAAACGTCAATTCAGCCCAAACATCCACCCAAACGTCAATTCAGCCCAAACATCCACCCAAACGTCCATTCAGCCCAAACGTCCACCCAAACGTCCGTTCAGCCCAAACGTCCACCCAAACGTCCGTTCAGCCCAAACGTCCACCCAAACGTCCGTTCAGCCCAAACGTCCACCCAAACGTCCGTTCAGCCCAAACGTCCACCCAAACGTCCGTTCAGCCCAAACGTCCACCCAAACGTCCGTTCAGCCCAAACGTCCACCCAAACGTCCGTTCAGCCCAAACGTCCACCCAAACGTCCGTTCAGCCCAAACGTCCACCCAAACGTCCGTTCAGCCCAAACGTCCACCCAAACGTCCGTTCAGCCCAAACGTCCACCCAAACGTCCGTTCAGCCCAAACGTCCACCCAAACGTCCGTTCAGCCCAAACGTCCACCCAAACGTCCGTTCAGCCCAAACGTCCACCCAAACGTCCGTTCAGCCCAAACGTCCACCCAAACGTCCGTTCAGCCCAAACGTCCATTCAGCCCAAACGTCCAGCCCAAAACCAAAACCTCTGACTGAAAGGAGAGCTGAACAGACAACATACACAAGGTGCCGCATTGGACTTACTCTCCTAACACACTCGCACCTGGTGATGAAAGAACAGCCACCAATATGTGACGCATGCATTACACAAATAACTATTGAGTGAATACTTACAAAGTGTACAAAATATAACATTGAATGACAAAGACTGGCAATTACATTTACATTACATTTGGTCTTTTATAAGTCGCTTTTATCCAAAGCGACTTACAAGGTGAGCACAGGGTTAATCTCAACATCCCTGCAGCAATGAGGGTTAAGGGTCTCGCTCAAGAACCCACACTGGTAGCTTCAGTGGACCTGGGATTTGAACCCACAACCTTCTGGTAGTCCAACGCCCTCACCACTGAGCTACCCCCCCCCCCAATCACGGCAATACCAGCCACAGTGGTGGACATCTTCAACAAAACCAAATCAGAGACTATAATCAAATTTCTAAAAAACATTTAAAACAAACTGCCTTCAAACAAAGAACATAAATTATAATAGAAATACTACAAATCAAATAATTTATTTACATTTATTTTTGGAAAATACCTATTCTGCCATAAAAATGGTTACTTTAATACACAATTACAATAATACACAACCTTGAGTGCCTTATTGCTTCAACAAAACAGTTACAAACACTACTATATAATTTTACTAGTAATGGGTTAAGTGGAACATAATAAATAAAAACAAAAGGTCATGATAAATTGGGGTTTTTACTGGAATAATGAGAAGCTTTTTTTTTGTTGCCAATTTTAATTTGCACTGACGGGCCTTCGTCCAAAAAGATATGTCTATAAGATATCAGATATCTGATTTGATATAATGCCGTCTTCGGGGCAAAAGACAAATGAGTGTCATCGGCATTGCAATGGTAAGAAAAAACGTCTGCCTATAAATGCCCATGCCCAGCGAGGACGTGTACAATTAAAAGAAAAAAGGAGCAAGCACAGAGCCCTGAGGAACCCCAGTAAGTACTTGGTGCGAGGTGAAAATGTGAATTTTGAAACTAACAGGAAGGACTTAAGTGTCAGACAGTGGACGTGCGTTTACTGAAGGTCAAATTGATGATCAACTAAACGACGTGATCTAGAAGGGTTTTTAAAACAAACGCTAATCGCTGAGTAACAGGTTTCCGGTTTCTCCACGATGAAATGCCATCTAGTGGCCGAATTACAGAACGCAGTTTTCTAAAATACGTCAGGAAAATGATGTCTATCCATACCATTATGTGGCGTACCACAGTTTGAGAACCACTGCTTTAGTTAAATTAAAGAAATAAACTATAAAACCAATCACACGACCATCACCCAGTGAAAGGAAGTGATGTCAGATAATTGTTAAAAGTTTTGGTAATTCGGTGATGCTGATTCTCAAATGAAAATGTGTATTTGATGAGTTAATGATGAGTGTGTGGTTCTGTCTCTGCAGGGAGGGTTAGCAGACTGTTTGCTGTATCTGGAGTTCTTCAGTATTAATGCTCAGAGGAATGCATTAGCCATCGCTGCTAACTGCTGTCAGAGCATCACACCTGATGAATTCCACTTCGTAGCAGATTCCCTACCTTTGCTCACTCAGAGACTCACACACCAGGTACTTAACACACACACACACACACACACACTCAAGATACACACACGGTTTACTCCATTTATCCATTTAACCCATGCTGCTGTATGTATATCCATCCATCCATTATCTTCCGCTTTATCCTCTATTAGGGTCGTGGGGGGGGTTCCCTATGCCCATCCAGGTTAGAACGTTTCGGGTGCTGGGCAGATACACCCAGGACAGGACACCAATCTATCACTGGGCACAAACACACTCTATATGGGGCAATTTGGAGAACTCAATTGACCTTGATCCATGTTTTTGGACCGTGGGTGGAAACCGGAGAACCCGGAGGAAACCCACGCGGACTCGGTGAGAACATGGAACCTCCACCCAGATTGGGATTCGAACCGGGAATCCCTAGAGCTGAGAGGAGAACATGCCAACCACTAAGCCGCCATATATATAATCTTTTTTTCTGTGTTCTTTATTCTTTATACCCATGTTTCTACACATGTTACAAACTTCACTACCTCTTTTTATACTTGCGAGTAAATGCAACTAAATTTCGTTCTGCGTACACCAAGTGTGTAACTGAATGACAAAGTTTATCTGTCTGATTTTCTACGGTTTCTCCATGTTAACACTGCCGTGATGTTTATTCATTATCCAGTAAAGTGCTGGGTATAAAGTGTATCTGATGAGACTCTGGTTCTTCTGTAGGATAAGAAGTCGGTGGAGAGCACGTGTCTGTGTTTCGCTCGGTTGGTGGATAACTTCCAGCATGAGGAGGTAAACAATAACGTCATCCTGCCAGTTTAAAACGGTCACATATCTGTTATATGTCCTGTTTACACCCCCCTCCCCACACACACACACACACACATCAGATAAAATAAACCTTCAGTCTAATTTATGGCCTGTGTTTTATGACTCGTCAAGGATTCAATATTTTATTGTCATTTGCATCACATGTGGTTCATGAAATGAAAATGACATTGTGAATCATGGACCCAGGTTTTCCCCTAAGCAGGTTCTATTAGAAGTAAAAGTAAAAAATATTAGATAGAGAATAAAATATAAAATGGCAGCGTTATAAAATTTAATGTATTAAAATCTATTTTATATATATATATATATATATATATATATATATATATATATATATATATATATATATATATACAGTTGTGATCAAATTTATTCAACCCCCAATGCTGCGAAGGGTTTTATGGAATTCAGTGCACATTTGTAATTGTGTTCATAATGAAATCTTACAAGGACTTGTTAAAGAACTAAATGCAACTAAGATAGCATCAATTGTTTTTGTCATAAAGTATTAAATGGCCTTTTTGTGATTTCTTCATTGACACAATTATTCAACCCCTTTACAACTACCACTCATAAGAACAGAGGTTCATTCCAGTGTTTTCAATCAGGTATTGAAAACACCTGTGGATGTCAACGAGCAGCAATCAAGCATGATAAGCACCAATTAGGCAGATTTAAAAGGACTGTGATACTCAGCTCCTTCTAGACATCTACTGGTGTGTTTACAAGCATGGTGAAGGCAAGAGAATGGTCCCAGAAGACAAGAGAAGAGGTTATTGCTCTTCACAAGAATGGCAATGGATATAAAAAGATTGCGAAGTTGTTAAATATTCCAAGAGACACTATCGGAAGTATCATTCGCAAGTTCAAGTTAAAGGGCACAGTGGAAACGTTACCTGGTCGTGGCAGAAAGAAGATCCTGACCGCGACTGCTATGCGCTACCTGAAGCGTAATGTGGAGAAAAATCCCCGCGTGACTGCTAAGGAACTGAAAAAAGACCTGTCAGATGTGGGCACTGAAGTTTCAGCTCAGACAATAAGGCGCGCACTGCATAACGAAGACCTCCATGCCAGAACTCCCAGGCGCACCCCCTTGCTGACTCCAAAGAACAAGAAAAGTCGACTGCAGTATGCCAAAAGTCATGTGGACAAGCCACAAAGGTTTTGGGACAGTGTACTGTGGTCAGATGAAACTAAATTAGAACTGTTTGGGACAATGGACCAGCGCTATGTTTGGAGGAGGAAGAACCAGGTTTATGAACAAAAGAACACCTTGCCTACTGTGAAGCATGGCGGGGGGTCAATTATGCTTTGGGGCTGTTTTGCTTCTAATGGTACAGGAAAGCTTCAACGTGTGCAGGGTACCATGAATTCCCTTCAGTACCAGGAGATCTTGGAGGAAAATGTGATGGAGTCAGTCACAAACCTGCGGCTTGGGAGACGTTGGA
Source organism: Corydoras sp. C115 (assembly GCA_019802505.1). Classification (NCBI taxonomy): domain Eukaryota; kingdom Metazoa; phylum Chordata; class Actinopteri; order Siluriformes; family Callichthyidae; genus Corydoras; species Corydoras sp. C115. Next base: position 36,664 of record JAFMOC010000535.1, on the reverse strand, counting down.
CCTTCCAACAGGACAATGATCCGAAGCACGCATCCAAGTCCACTAGAGCATGGTTGAACATGAAAGGCTGGAACATTCTAGAGTGGCCATCGCAATCACCAGACTTAAATCCAATTGAGAACCTCTGGTGGGACCTAAAGAAGGCAGTTGCAGTGCGCAAGCCTAAGAATGTGACTGAACTGGAGGCTTTTGCACATGAAGAATGGGCTAAGATACCCATAGGTCGCTGCAAGACACTTGTGTCAAGCTATGCTTCACGCTTGAAAGCTGTCATAACTGGAAAAGGATGTTGTACTAAGTACTGAAAAATAATGTCACTAGGGGGTTGAATAAAACTGATAATGATGTGAGCACAGTAAAGACATTTGTGGTTATTCCATCATAAATATTATGTTATATTTGTCTAATTTATAAGTGCCTCTTTGATATCATTGTAAATAAGATGACTGAAATGATCCAAATCAATGTCAAACTGGCCAAAACACTTTATTTCAGTGGGGGTTGAATAAATTTGATCACAACTGTGTATATATATATATATATATGTATATGTATATAATAGGGGTGAGCTGCAATATTCGCTGATTCGACGATTCGATTCGATTCGACTATGAAAAAATCTTTTTTAAAAACCACGCTTATATCGCCATCTTGTGATGAAATTTTAACTGATTCGACTGTCAGTTGACTATAGGGAAAATCTGACGAATCAGATTCGAGTATGAAAATCCTTAGTTGAAGACACCCCTAGTATATAATATATATGTATATAATATATATGTATGCATATATATAAATATAAACATACATATATATGTGTGTGTGTGTATAAGTGTGCATATATATATATATATATATATATATATATATGTATATATATATATATATATATATATATATATATATGTATAGTGTATACTGCAGCTATACAATGAATGGCTGAGGAAATGAAATGTTAAATTAGATCAGATTAAAAAAGTTGTTTGGATAGCAGCTATAAATGAATCCAATTTTTTTATCACCAGGTTTTTCTGTTAATTAGGAAACATGTCATTTCTTTTACCCCTGTTTATATTTCATTACCTTCAACTAAATCTAAATCTTCAACTAAATCATCATTAACTTAATTCGGGGGGTTCCCCATCCAGGAAAGAACATTTTAGGTGCTGGCCAGTATAATCTATCACTGGCCCCACACACACACACACACACACACACGCACACTATATGGGGCAAATTAGAGAATTCAATTGGTCATGAATCCATGTTTTTGGACTGTGGGAGGAAACCGGAGAACCCGGAGGAAAGCCACATGCACACGGTGAGAACATGGAAACTCCACCCAGATTGGGATTCGAACTGGGAATCTCTAACGCTTAGAAGCGAAGCCACCGTGCTATCCGTTGTTTATACTTTTCATTCATTCATTCATTATCTCCCGCTTTATCCTCTATTAGGGTCACGGTGGGGTTCCCCATGCCCATCCAGGGGAGAACGTCTCGGGCGCTGGGCAGATACACCCAGGACAGGACACCAATCTATCCCTTGGCACCCACTCACTCACACAGACACACTCTATATGGGGCAATTTGGAGAATTCAATTGACTTGATCCATGTTTTTGGACTGTGGGAGGAAACCGGAGAACCCGGAGGAAACCCACGCAGACACGGGGAGGACATGGAAACTCCACCCAGATGGGAATTCGAACCGTGAATCCCTAGTGTGTCCTGTCCTGGGTCTATCTGCCCAGCGCCCGAAACGTTCTCCCCTGGATGGGCATGGGGAACCCCCCCCCCGCGACCCTAATAGAGGATAAAGCGGGAGATAATGAATGAATTACTTATTTGTTCTGACAGAGTGGTGGGTGGCACGGTGGCTTAGTGTTTAGCATGTTCTCCTCTCAGCGCTAGGGATTCCCGGTTGGAATCCCCATCTGGGTGGAGTTTCCATGTTCTCCCCGTGTCCGCGTGGGTTTCCTCCGGGTTCTCCGGTTTCCTCCCACAGTCCAAAAACATGGATCAAGTCAATTGAGTTCTCCAAATTGCCCCATATAGAGTGTGTGTGTGTGTGAGTGTGTGCCCAGCGATGGATTGGCGTCCTGTCCTGGGTGCCCAGTGCCCGACACGTTCTTCCCTGGATGGACATGGGTACCGTGTGATCCTCCCCACCCCCAGTGTTTTTACATCGCAGAACACCAGAATATTAATAGTTATACTTGTTTTTTTTGTTTTATTATTATTATAGTGTGTTTCCGGCGGTACGGTGGCTTAGTGGTTAGCATGTTCTCCTCTCAGCGCTAGGGATTCCCGGTTGGAATCCCCATCTGGGTGGAGTTTCCATGTTCTCCCCGTGTCCACGTGGGTTTCCTCCGGGTTCTCCGGTTTCCTCCCACAGTCCAAAAACATGGATCAAGTCAATTGAGTTCTCCAAATTGCCCCATATAGAGTGTGTGTGAGTGAGTGAGTGTGTTCAGTGATAGATTGGCGCCCTGTCCTGGGTCTATCTGCCCAGCGCCCGAGACGTTCTCCCCTGGATGCGATGGGGAACCCCACCGCGAGCCTAATAGAAGATAAAGCGGGAGATAATGAATGAATGAATGAATGAATGAATGATTAAATGTTAACATCGTGGAGGCTGCTGGACGTTTGTGTCGTTAATGCCGGTGCTTTTCTCTTGCCGCTGTAGAATCTGTTGCAGCAGGTGGCGTCGCGGGATCTTCTAACCAACATCCAGCAGCTGCTGGTGGTCACGCCTCCCGTGCTGAGCTCCGGCATGTTCATCATGGTGGTGCGCATGTTCTCACTGATGTGCTCCAACTGTCCCTCCCTCGCTGTCCAGCTGATGAGGCAGAGTAAGTCTGCACGCACGCACGCACCGCCGACTCACGATGCTCCCGTGTTTTCATCCCGTCACGAGGTGTGTGTTTGTGTGAGCAGATATAGCGGAGACGCTGCGCTTCCTGCTGTGCGGAGCATCTAACGGGAGCTGTCAAGAACAGATCGACCTCATTCCCAGAAGCCCGCAGGAACTTTATGAACTGACCTCCCTGATCTGGTACTTTTACTGAACATTCAGTCTCCTCTTCAGAAAGTGAAACGTGCGTCGGGTTCGGAGCGCAGGATCACTGAAACGGGTCGTTTAGAGAGATCCAGTAGAATTCATTCATTCATTATCTTCCACTTTATCCTCTATTAGGGTCGGGGGGGTTCCCCATGCCCATCCAGGGGAGAACGTCTCGGGCGCTGGGCAGATACACCCAGGACAGGACGACCATCTATCGCTGGACACACACTCACTCACAAACACACTCTATATGGGGCAATTTGGAGAACTCAATTACCTTGATCCATGTTTTTGGACTGTGGGAGGAAAGCGGAGAACCCGGAGGAAACCCACACGGACATGGGGAGAACATGGACACTCCACCCAGATTGGGATTCGAACCGGGAATCCCTAGTGCTGAGAGGAGAACATGCCAACCACTAAGCCATCGTGCCACCTAGTAGAATAAATAATAATAATAATAATAATAGAATTTTATGTGGGCGGCACGGTGGCTTAGTGTTTGGCATGTTCTCCTCTCAGCACAGCACTAGGGATTCCCGGTTCGAATTCCCATCTGGGTGGAGTTTCCATGTTCTCCCCGTGTCTGTGTGGGTTTCCTCCGGGTTCTCCGGTTTCCTCCCACAGTCCAAAAACATGGATCAAGGTCAATTGAGTTCTCCAAATTGCCCCATATAGAGTGTGTGTTCAGTGATAGATTGGCACCCTGACCTGGGTGTATCTACCCAGCGCCCGAAACGTTCTCTCCTGGATGGGCATGGGGAACCGCCCCCCCCACGATCCTAATAGAGGATAAAGCGGAAGATAATGAATGAATTATTTATTTGTTCTGACAGAGTGGTGGGTGGCACGGTGGTTTAGTGGTTGGCATGTTCTCCTCTCGGCGCTAGGGATTCCCGGTTCGAATCCCCATCTGGGTGGAGTTTCCATGTTCTCCCTGTGTCCGCGTGGGTTTCCTCCGGGTTCTCCGGTTTCCTCCCACAGTCCAAAAACATGGATCAAGTCAATTGAATTCTCCAAATTGCCCCATATAGATTGTGTCTGTGTGAGTGAGTGTGTGCCCAGTGATAGATTGGCGTCCTGTCCTGGGTGTATCTGCCCAGCGCCCGAAACGTTCTCCCCTGGATGGGCATGGGGAACAAGATAATGGCCGGATGGAATTTTTTATTGCACAGTCGTGTGTACCTGCACCTGAGCGTTTCACCTGTACACCTGTTCTGGGTGATGTGACAATAAAAATCCTTGACTTCTTAAATAATCGGTCTGTTTCCATCGCAGGCCAATGAGAAGTGATCAAAAAACAATCCTCTGCTGCCCCCTAGCGGCCTCTGAATATCTGACCATATGTCCAGAAATGTGCGAGAGGCACTAGTATGAGATTAGTGCTATCTTGTGGTGAAAAGCGGAATTACATTTTAAACATGTACATTTCCTGCTCCCTCTTGCCCTTTCTTTCTTCCCCCACTGTGTGTTCATGTGTGTGTACGTTCCCATGCACATGTGTGTGTGTGTGTGTGTGTGTGTGTTTATTTATTATTTATTTGTGGCGGCACGGTGGCTTAGTGCTTAGCATGTTCTCCTCTTAGCACTAGGGATTCCCGGTTCGAATCCCCATCTGGGTGGAGTTTCCATGTTCTCCCCGTGTCCGCGTGGGTTTCCTCCGGGTTCTCCGGTTTCCTCCCACAGTCCAAAAACATGGATCAAGTCAATTGAATTCTCCAAATTGCCCCATATAGACTGTGTGTGTGTGAGTGAGTGTGTGCCCAGCGATGGATTGGCGCCCTGTCCTGGGTCTATCTGCCCAGCGCCCGAGACGTTCTCCCCTGGATGGGCATGGGGAACCCCCCCATGACCCTAATAGAGGATAAAGCGGGAGATAATGAATGAATTATTTATTTGTTCTGACAGCTAGCGGGCGGCACGGTGGTTTAGTGGCTGGCATGTTCTCCTCTCAGCGGTTCAAATCCCCATCTGGGTGGAGTTTCCAAGTTCTCCCCGTGTCCGTGTGGGTTTCCTCCGGGTTCTCCGGTTTGATGATTTAAACGGAAGCTTGTTTTCTGCGTTGGCTGTGTTTCATATGTATGATTTATCAACTTGTTTCGCAGACTCCGCCTCGTTCTGTTCAACCCGCTATTTGTTTCCAGCGTTCTTTTCAGCGCTGCAGGTGACGTAAGCGGTTACGACATTTCGAGTAACGCAGAAATCGTGCGACCCAACGAATCGCTAACTAAATTCCTTATCGACACTTTTCATAATCGATTTATATCGATTTTATCGATTCATTGTTGCAGCCCTATATCCAATACATAGAGTATTATTAGACATATAAACATGTATTGCTGCACACATGACCCCCGTCTCATTCCTGTGTGTTCTTGCTGCAGTGAGCTGATGCCGTGCCTCCCCAGAGAAGGGATCTTTGCAGTGGACGCCATGTTGAAGAAGGGCAGTGCCCACACCACCGAAGCTGCAGTCTGGCAGTGGCGGGACGACAGAGGCCTGTGGCACCCCTACAACCGCATAGACAGTCGCATCATCGAGGTAGTTTGTTAAAACGGGGAGCATTAAGGGCTGTTTTTTTGCTCCATCAGGCTTCGTTTGTGCTCCAATAGGGGAACGGTTCTTTACACTTACACCAGGGGCTAGGGGCATTTACGAAGTTTAACATAGAGCCAGTTTAGTGGTTGGCATGTTCTCCTCTCAGCACTAGAGATTCCCGGTTCGAATACACATCCGGGTCATGTTCCCGTGTCGCGTGGGTTCCTCGGGTTCTCCGGTTCCTCCCATGGAATTCTCCACACCCATGATGGATTGGTGTCCTGTACTGGGTGTATCTGCCCAGCGCCTGAAACGTTCTCCCCTGGATGGGCACGAGGAACCCCCCCACGACCCTAGCAGAGGAGTGGGGGCGGCACGGGTGGCTTAGTGCTTGGCATGTTCTCCTCTCAATTCTAGGGATTCCCGGTTCGAATCCCAATCTGGGTGGAGTTTCCATGTTCTCCCCGTGTCCGCGTGGGTTTCCTCCGGGTTCTCCGGTTTCCTCCCACAGTCCAAAAACATGGATCAAGTCAATTGAGTTCTCCAAATTGCCCCATATAGAGTGTGTCTGTGTGAGTAATTGAGTGATTGTGTGCCCAGTGATATTAGCACCCTATCCTGGGTGTATCTGCCCAACACCTGAAACGTTCTCCCCCGGATGGGCACGAGGAACCCCCCCCCCCCCCACGACCCTAGTAGAGGATAAAGCGGAAGATAATGGCTGAATGTTCTCCATCTGGGGGTGGCACGGTGGCTTAGTGGTTAGCATGTTCTCCTCTCAGCACTAGGGATTCCCGGTTCGAATCCCAATCTGGGTGGAGTTTCCATGTTCTCCCCGTGTCCGCGTGGGTTTCCTCCAAAAACATGGATCAAGTCAATTGAATTCTCCAAATTGCCCCATATAGAGTGTGTCTGTGTGAGTTAGTGTGTGTGCAGTGATAGATTGGCGCCCTGTCCTGGGTGTATCTGCCCAGCGCCCGAGACGTTCTCCCCTGGATGGGCATGGGGACCCCCCCCCCCCCCCCGACCCTAATAGAGGATAAAGTGGGAGATAATGGATGGAACATGGTGCATCGAGGCATTAGAACTGTGATGTAATGTTAATGTGAGGAAACTGAGGGTGGAAAGCTGTAGTGGCAAAAATCTATTGTCTCCTCCCCCCTCTCTCTCTCTCTCTCTCTCTCTCTCTCTCTCTCTCTCTCTCTCTCTCTCTCTCTATCATACACACACACTCTCTCTCTCTCTTACACACACACACACACACACACTCTACTGCTCTCGCCCTCTTTCCCTCTTTTATGTGCTCTCTCTCTTTCTCTCTTGCTTGCCTTCACTCACTCGTTCCCTCTCTTTCCTGCTCCCTCTTGCACTTTCTTTCTTCCCCACTCTGTGTTCATTTGTGTACATGTGTGTGCATGTTCCCATGCGCATGTACGTGTGTGTATGTGTGTCAGACGGCACATCAGAACGGTGAGGATGAAATCAGTCTCTCTACACTCGGCCGTGTTTACACCATCGACTTCAACTCTATGCAGCAGATTAATGAGGACACAGGGACAGCACGAGGAATCCAGAGGAAACCCAACCCCCTCGTCAACCCCAGCACAGGTACACACACACACACACACACACACACACACACACACAATGTTCCATTCATCCTTGCCTCTTATTCTCATACGAGTCCGAGAACAATACAGGTGGAGTCAAAGTTAGCGAACAAACGATTCCTAACGCCACCCCACACCACAGAGCGTACCTGTACGATGTGCAGGGTGGGCTGAGGGTCTGTCATGGTTTGTCGTGGGCGGAGTCTTAAGACCTTACTTTCTTTATTATTCATTCATTCATTCATTATCTCCCGCTTTATCCTCTATTAGGGTCGTCGGGGGGGGGGGGGGGTTCCCCATGCCCATCCAGGGGAGAACGTTTCGGGCGCTGGGCAGATACACCCAGGACAGGGCACACACTCACTCACTCACACACACTCTATATGGGGCAATTTGGAGAATTCAATTGACTTGAGCCATGTTTTTGGACTGTGGGAGGAAACCGGAGAACCCGGAGGAAACCCACGCGGACATGGAAACTCCACCCAGATGGGGATTCGAACCCCTAGTGCTGAGAGGAGAACATGTTAACCACTAAGCCACCATGCCGCCCCATTATTATTATTTATTCATTCATTATCTTCCGCTTTATCCTCTATTAGGGTCGCGGGGGGGTTCCCCATACCCATCCAGGGGAGAACGTTTTGGGCGCTGGGCAGATACACCCTGGACAGGGTGCTAATCCATCGCTGGGCACACACTCACTCACACAGACACACTCTACATGGGGCAATTTGTAGAGCTCAATTGACTTGATCCATGTTTTTGGACTGTGGGAGGAAACCGGAGAACCCGGAGGAAACCCACGCGGACACTGGGAGAACATGGAAGCTCCACCCAGATGAGGATTCGAACCGGGAATCCCTAGCGCTGAGAGGAGAACATGCCAACCACTAAACCACCATGCCACCCAGTTCACTACATATTTTATTTAATTTATTAAAGTACAAACCAGGTGGCACGGTGGCTTAGTGGTTAGCATGTTCTCCTCTCAGCGCTCGGGATTCCCGATTCAAATCCCCATCTGGGTGGAGTTTCCATGTTCTCCCCGTGTCCGTGTGGGTTTCCTCCGGGTTCTCCGGTTTCCTCCCACAGTCCAAAAACATGGATCAAGTCGATTGAATTCTCCAAGTTGCCCCATATAGAGTGTGTCTGTGAGTGAGTGTGTTCAGTGATAGATTGGTGTCCTGTCCTGGGTGTGTCTGCCCAGCGCCCGAAACGTTCTCCCCTGGATGGGCATGGGGAACCCCCCCCCCCCACCACGACCCTAATAGAGGATAAAGTGGAAGATAATGGATGGATAGTGTGTTTCCTTGTTTTTTTTATTATAGTATGTTTTGTAACTGTTTTATTAAAGCAGTGGGACACTCAAGGTGGTGAATTGTGAATAAATCACGGGAAAGAAACGTAACAACACTCATGCCTTATAACACTGTGATTTATTCACTATAACACACACCCTCTAGTACAGGGGTGCTCAATACGTTGATTGCGATCAAACGGTCGAAGGGGTGTCGGGTAGATCGCGATGGAGGTTTATTATGTATCAGCGCTTTTTTACAGCAAAGTATCGGAAGCGCTTATACACACACACACACACACACACACACACACACACACACACAATGTGATTCATTCTGAATCGCGATCTCTGTCCCTCTATCTCTCTCGCTGTTCCCAAAACCGGTATCTGGCCACACCCCCGTGCCTAAACCCGAAGCACTGCATCGCGAATCATCTACATTAGATAGATTCTGTTTGTGTTTACACTTTATTTGACTGACAAGACGAGTGAAGGACTTCTCCCGAAGTGTTCTCCCCTAGATCAGTGCTTCTCAAATAGTGGGGCGCGCCCCCCTGGGGGGGCACAGTGCGGTGCATAGGGGGCGCATAATAAGAAATCACAGTGCAAGTGATATTAAGTGTACTGAACAAACCCTCAAGAGACAACATGGAGAAATATTTAACAGAGATGAGGAGAGAAAGGCGGAGAGAGACGAAGATGACGAGAGAAACAAAAGTAACCGAAAGTTAAATGATGAAGTGAATGTAGCGCCTGGCTTCACTGTAACTGTAACTTCACTGTAACTGAAACTTCACTGTAACTGTAACTTCACTGTAACTGAGGTGGAGACGAAGAAAGACCGGTGTGTCTGCTGTGTCTTTTAAATGTTAATAATAATAAATAATAATAATACATTTTATTTGATGGCGCCTTTCTGGACACTCAAGGTCACCTTACAAAGAAAAAAAACAATAAAACATCAATAATAAATAAGGCAATTCGTCAATCATAGTAAAATAAATTTAAGTAAAAAATAAATTAAAAGATAGAGGAAATAAAATCAGAGATTATAAGCAATTCTAAAAAGGTGCGTTTTGAGACTCGACTTAAACTGTGATATGGAGTCCAATTTCCTTAAGTCGGGAGGCAGAGCATTCCATAGTCTAGGGGCAGAGCTACGGAAGGCTCTACCTCCCATGGTGCTAAGGCGCATAGTGGGAACAGACAGGTGTGTAGAGGCGGAAGATCTCAGTGATCGTGGGTGAGAGGTAACCGTGATAAGATCTGCGATATACGGAGGAGCAAGGTTATGGATGGCTTTGAAAGTGAGGAGTAATATTTTATAATGAATACGTTGAGTAACCGGGAGCCAGTGCAACTGATGTAGAACAGGAAAGATATGATGATGAGAAGGAGTTCTTGTGATAATACGTGCTGCTGAGTTCTGAACCATTTGGAGTTTGTGTAATGATTTCAGAGGAAGACCATAAAGAAGAGAATTACAGTAGTAAATGTTGGCAGTGGACAGCCTGAAGCCAAATAAATGAAGGCGTCTCTTAAAGACATTACACCCCAATCACACTGATAACCGCTTGAGTTTTTAATCGTAAACGTGACGCGTAGAACCAGCGACCATCCCGCTTTATGAAAACTATTTCAGAAAAGCTGTGCTGCAAAAAGGACACGTTGGAGACATTAGTTCTGACTTCCTCAAAAAAAAAAAAAAAAAAACAGCACAAATTGTTCTATTCATTTTTGTTTTGTAGGTTAAAGTGTTAATAAACTGAGCTCCTGAATTAATCTGTCACGTCCTGTCCATAGTCCCCCATAGGGGAGCGGGTCCGCCGTAAATCGCGGACGCCGCTTGCGCATAATGAGCGTCTCCCGGGATCCGGCGACGCGTAGACCACCGCGTCCGCCGGTCTAAACGGAGGGAGACGCCCCCACGAATGTGACCCGCGCAGGGACACACCGTGGTAGAAATGCGGGAAGGAGGCAACTGGAACACCGGGATAAAAACCAAAACAGAATTTATTAAGAGATGGTGCCGAAGCACCAACAGAACGGGGATAAATGAACAAAACGTAACGTTGGGTAGAGTAACCACAAACCAAAGACGTGCTCAGACTTACGGGCGAAAACAGATTAAATAGGAACCTCAACTAAACACGTGACAAAAACAACCAATCACCCAAGTGAGATAATGAGAACCGAAAACGAGGGACAGGTGCCGCAGGTGCTCGTTACATAATGTTGATGATGAATTTGAATTTATTATTATTTCTTGATTTTATTTCATTTCATTTTTCAGTATCAAACGCCAGTCAGTTCAAAAATGTTTCACGTTTAAATGAGGATTTCATTCGTTTCTGTTACAAACTAAAAAAACAAAGTTAATCAAATGTTCTAAGTTAATCTATATTTCTTTCTTTTTTGTTTTCGTTATTGTTAATAAGGAGACATTGTTATAAAAGAGGTGTACTTAGAACAAATTTATAGACAAATGATACTACAGTGGGTGCATAAAAATACTTTTTTATCCCATTTTGTCATGTCACCCCGGGGGGGGGGGGGGTGAGGTGAGTGTGTGTGGGGGGGGCGCAAAAGGTTTTCTTCTTCCTAGGGGGGCTTAACAGAAAATAATTGAGAATCACTGCCCTAGATGGGCATGGGGAACCCCCCCACAACCCTAATAGAGGATAAAGCGGAAGATAATGGATGGATGGATGTTCTGTTTGGGGGAAATGTGGGTTACAGTGATTGTTTTACATTTGTGCTGTATATTGTGTGTTTGGGTTTAAAGTCACATTTTCTCTGTGCTATTTGTTGGAATGTGTTGAATAAAAGAAAAAAATCCCAGTAGATCTCAATGACCTGTCCAATGGAAAAGTAGATCTCGGGCCAGAAAAGTGTGGGAACTCCTGCTCTAGAACCTTATTGCTTTAATAAACATATCCTTGACTATTATTTCCCTTACTGATGTTTCAGCTTTTGGGTTCTACATTAGGTCTGACGTTCTCGTATGTCTGTCGTAGGTCATGTGGAGGTGCGTGGTGAGGATGCACGAGCAGAGCTGATGAGGGAGGAGGCGGAGTTGGCACGCTGTTTTATTAAGACACTGTTCGGCGTGCTGTACGAGGTGTACAGTTCTTCGGCCGGTCCGGCGGTCAGACACAAGTGCCTCAGAGCCATACTGCGCATCATCTACTTCTCTGACTCTGAGCTGCTGAAAGACGTGCTGCGCAACCACGCCGTCTCCAGGTGAGTCTCTCCATCCGCCGAGGGGTGCATGTGACGCCCCCCTCTGACACCATGCCAAAATGCAGGCAAAATACAATTATTAATGTGCTTTCAATATTACTAAATTAAAGTACAGATACGGGGGCGGCACGATGGATTAGTGGTTAGCATGTTCTCCTCTCAGCGCTAGGGATTCCCGGTTCGAATCCCCATCTGGGTGGAGTTTCCATGTTCTCCCCGTGTCCGCGTGGCTTTCCTCCGGGTTCTCCGGTTTCCTCCCACAGTCCAAAAACATGGATCACATCAATTGAATTCTCCAAATTGCCCCATATAGAGTGTGTGTGTGAGTGAGTGTGTGTCCAGCGATAGATTGGCGTCCTGTCCTGGGTGTATCTGCCCAGCGCCCTAAACGTTCTCCCCTGAATGGGCATGGGGAACCCCCCCACGACCCTAATAGAGGATCAAGCGGAAGATAATGAATGAATGAATAAATAATAATAATTGGGCGGCACGGTGGCTTAGTGGTTGGCATGTTCTCCTTTCAGCACTACGGATTCCCGGTTCGAATCCCCATCTGGGTGGAGCTTCCATGTTCTCCCCGTGTCCGCGTGGGTTTCCTCCGGGTTCTCCGGTTCGAATCCCCATCTGGGTGGAGTTTCCATGTTCTCCCCGTGTCCGCGTGGGTTTCCTCCGGGTTCTCCGGTTCAAAGCGAAAAAGCTGCTAAGTTGGCCACACTGCAGCCGTGTTTATTATAATGTCTTTCCATCCATTATCTTTCACTTTATCCTATATTAGGGTCACGGTGGGGTTCCCCATGCCCATCCAGGGGAGAACGTTTCGGGTGCTGGGCAGATACACCATGGACAGGACACCAATCTATCGCTGGGCACACTCACTCACACAGACACACACTATATGGGGCAATTTGGAGAACTCAGTTGACTTGATCCATGTTTTTGGACTGTGGGAGGAAACCGGAGAACCCGGAGGAACCCCACGCAGACACGGGGAGAACATGGAAACTCCACCCAGATTGGGAATCAAACCGGGAATCCCTAGAGCTGAGAGGAGAACATGCCAACCACTAAGCCACCGTGCCGCCCTAATGTCTTTCCATCTTTGTTAATATCATGTGGGTATTGTTAGTACACACACACACACACACACACACACCTTTCACTCTAATTTGCAAATGTCAAAATCACAAGGTCAATTTTCGATGCTTTGTGATTTGGTGATAAAGATCTGTGATGGTGATGTGTGTGAACCCCACAGAGTCCGCCCCCAAGCACCGATCACATCTATAGATGACATCACACTGGTTATTTTTAAGGTCCGTCTTTGAGCTTTGGACTCTCTCTCTGTGTGTGTGTGTGTGTGTGTGTGTGTGTGTGTGTGTGTGTGTGTGTGTGTGTTTGTAGTCACATAGCCTCAATGCTGTCCAGTCAGGACCTGAAGATTGTGGTCGGCTCTCTGCAAATGGCCGAGATCCTCATGCAGAAGCTTCCCGACGTGTTCAGTGTGTACTTCAGGAGAGAAGGTAAAAGCATTGAAACATTAAATACTGATTCAGGATCAGTTACTGACGGCTGCATGAGGTCTACTGTAGGGGTGCAGGAAAAAATCGATTCTTCAAAGGATCGCGATTCGTAGTCCTGGCGATACTGAATCGAATGCGTTTGATTTTGAAGTTTGATTTTGGCGCCCCCTCCTGAGCGTACTGCATATCACGTTACGTTTCCTCTCGGCCACCGTACAGCACGCTCCCGTTGTAGTTCGCTGGCTTGCTAGTTCATGCTAGCGGGAAGCATGGAGCTGGGGGGGGTGCAGGAAGAGAGAGAACTGTTTGAAACGAGTGTAAAATGTAGGGGTGAGCTGCAATATTCGCTGATTCGACGATTCGATTCGGAGAACCGTAGTCGACTATGAACCTCATAGTCGAATGTACCATTTTGACCACATGGGGGCGCCCATGGCTGCTGCTAAGCATTAGTTTTTACATGAAATGTCTTTGTTTTCGTTATATATATAGCCTTGATCTGAGTGTTTTAGGTTTTTCCTTTGAAGTGGAAAAAAGGTCCAGAACGGGGATCCCATTTACGGTGCTCTCGAAAAACAAGTAAAATATAAAAAAAAATATCTTTTTTAAAAACCACGCTTATAGCGCCATCTTGTGGTGAAATTTTAACTGATTCGACTATCAGTCGACTATAGGGAAAATCTGACGAATCAGATTCGACTATGAAAATCCTTAGTTGAAGACACCCCTAGTAAAATGAAATCGAGGTACTTTGGAAACATGACGAATGCGCGAGCCCGTTTGGCGTGACATCACCCTGAGATAAAAGAAGTTAAAAATATATTTAATATTTAAGGTTAAGGGCGGCATGGTGGCTTAGTGATTAGCATGTTCTCCTCTCAGCGCTAGGGATTCCCGGTTCGAATCCCCATCTGGGTGGAGTTTCCATGTTCTCCCCGTGTCCCCGGGGGTTTCCTCCGGGTTCTCCGGTTTCCTCCCACAGTCCAAAAACATGGATCAAGTCAATTGAATTCTCCAAATTGCCCCATATAAAGTGTGTCTGTGTGAGTGAGTGTGTGCCCAGCGATGGATTGGCGCCCTGTCCTGGGTGTATCTGCCCAGCGCCTGAAACGTTCTCCCCTGGATGGGCATGGGGAACCCCACCGCGACCCTAATAGAGGAAAAAGCGGGAGATAATGAATGGATGAATGAATTTAAAGTAAAATGTAGTGAATGTTGGTGCAATATAGTTAAAAAGACTTAAGTATGGATTTTATTTTTAAGGTTAAGTTTTCAAGATTTGCTAAATCTAAATGCCCTCTGACTGTAAAGTCTGTATTTTAGTTTTGATTAAAGGTTAATGCACCATGGAAACTTTGGTATTAATATATTTAGAATTATTTGTTCATTGATGGATGTTTTTTATGTAAGAAAAAGCCAGGCAGCAAAGCGAACCTAATACTGCTCATTTTAATTTAGCACAATTATATTTTTATATAAATATAAAATGATGCAAAGAGATTTGATACAGGACGGAACCTGAAGGTATTGTTTTAAATAAATGTTCTATTTACATCGTTTCATCTTGTCAATCACATCATGTAAAAAAGAATTTAAAGAGCATTTGACCTGAAAAAAATCGATTCTGAATCGAATCGTGACCTCAAAAATAGAATCGAATCGCCAGACACTGAGAGGTTCGCACCCCTAGTTGAACTCATCACAGCACACCAAAAAATAATCATGTGACTGCTCTGCTTAATCTACAATTAAATCAATATTTCCCTATATCAGCTAATTAGACTGGATCATATATATCAAATGATTTATCATTTATCACACTTTGTTATATACCGTATTTTCCGGACCATAAGGCGCACCGTACTATAAGGTGCAGTCTGAATTACGGACTCTATTTCTGTACGGTACTTATTCTGTACGGCAGCGTATTATAAGGCACTCGCTAAAACATACGATCTACAAGAAAAGTAAAGGATGCAAAATCGAGCTATCGAGCACTCCGGGTTCCCCCTCATCGATGTCCAAGTCCGTCTCGTCTCCGGACGGCCGTTCGGCAATTAATTAATTAATTTTCTTCACTCGGCTTTTCTGTGAGATGAGCGCGCATGGAGTCACAGATCAGCAGGGCGGCGATGTGTGGAATAAACCACCCGGTCGCACAACAATACTTTTATAGACTTTGGAACTTAGATTTTAGGCTTTTAGGTGCGCCTTATAGTCCGGAAAATACGGTACTATTTTTAGAAAGTCATATAATTAATCTTTAGATTTGAGATGTATGTATATTTTGTCTTGCCACAAATTCTATTAGACGATTCTACATTTTAATGAGTTAGTTTCATGTAAATGTTAAAATGTTTTGGTCTTTTGTCCCACAGGCCATCATACTGTTTAACTTAGGGGTGCTGAAAAAAATCCATTACGAATCGCGATTTGTAGTCCTGCCGATTCTGAATCGATTCAAATTGCCCAAGAATTGATTTTTTAAAAATGCGCTTGTTTTATTTTTGGCGCCCCCTCCCGAGCATACTGCATATCGCATTACGTATCCGCTCGGCCACAGTACAGCGAGCGGTTGCCGAAAAAAAAATCGCTTGCGAATCGCGATTTGTAGTCCTGCCGATTCTGAATCGATTCGAATTGCCCAAGAATCGATTTTTAAGAAATGCGTTTGTTTTATTTTTGGCAGCCCCTCCCGAGCGTACTGCGTATCGCATTACGTATCCGCTCGGCCACCTTACAGCGAGCGGTGGCCGCAAAAGAATTGATTAAGAATCGCGATTTGTTGTCCTGCCGATTCTGAATCGATTCATATTGCCCAAGAATCGATTTTTTAAAAATGCGTTTGTTTTATTTTTGGCGCCCCCTCCTGAGCATACTGCGTATCGCATTACGTATCCGCTCGGCCACCGTACAGCGAGCTTGTTAAACCGCTCTCGTTTTAGGAAGCATGGAGCAGGCGGGGAGCGTGATTCAACCCCCCCGTCGGCGTTAAAAGCCGGTGTTTGGGTTTTAAAGTCAGGAAGAGAGAGCTCGGCATGAGAGCAACTGTTTACAAGCGGTGTAAAATGAAAACGAGGGACTTTGGAAATACGAAAAATGCGTGACATCAACCTGAAAAAAAAAAAATCATCAGCTAATTAGATCATAAATATCAAATGATATACTTTGTTATATACTATTTTTAGAAAGTTTAATAGGGTTGAAAATATAAAGGAACTGTTTTAAACGAGGCGGCATGGTGTTTTAGTGGTTAGCACGTTCGCCTCTCAGCTCTAGGGATTCCCGGTTCGAATCCCCATCTGGGTGGAGTTTCCATGTTCTCCCCGTGTCTGCGTGGGTTTCCTCCGGGTTCTCCGGTTTCCTCCCACAGTCCAAAAACATGGATCAAGTTAATTGAGTTCTCTAAATTGCCCCATAAAGAGTGTGTTTGAGTGTGTGAGTGAGTGTGTACCCAGCGATGGATTGGGGCCCTGTCCTGGGTGTATCTGCCCAGCGCCCAAGACGTTCTCCCCTGGATGGGCATGGGGAACCCCACCGCGACCCTAATAGAGGATAAAGCGGGAGATAATGAATGAATGAATAACAAATGCCAGTCAGTTAATAAATGTTTCACGTTTAAATGAGGATTTCATTAGTTTCTGTTACAAACTAAAAAACAAAGTTAATCAAATGATTCTTTGTTCTCAGTTGATCTCTATTTCTTTCTTTTTTGTTTTCGTTATTGTTAATAAGGATACATTGTTATAAAAGAGGTGAACTTATAACAAATTTATAGACAAATCATACTACAGAGGGCGTGTAAAAATACTTTTTCATCCTATTTTGTCATGGGGGGGGGTGAGTGTGTGTGTGTGTGTGGGGGGGGGGGGGGCGCAAAATGTTTTCTTCTTCCTTGGGGGGGCTTAACAGAAAATAATTGAGAATCACTGCACTAAACACAGTGTATAATGTATTAGAAACACAGCATGGCAGTTCTGTTTATCTCTCTCTCTTTGTGTGTGTGTGTGTGTGTGTGTGTGTGTGTGTGTGTGTTCAGGTGTGATGCATCAGGTGAAAAACCTTGCAGAAAGCGAGTCGTTCCTTTCCAGTCCCCCAAAGGCATGCAGCAGCGGCATTACCGCGGCAACCACCACAATCACCACGGCAACCGCCCCTGCTGCATCCAGTGTTACTTCAGATCTGGGATCTCCAAGTTTCCATAACAACATGGAGGACTCACTGGACCTCAGCCCACAGGGGTATAAGGATGTTTTTTATTCAAGCCGGTCAGTGATGACGACATTTCTATCCCTGGATTATTTAATAAAGTTTTGATATCCCACAGTCGGCTTAGTGATGTTCTGAAAAGGAAGCGGCTCCCTCGTCGAGTACCACGTCGGCCCAAATACTCTCCGCCCCGAGACGATGACAAAGTGGACAATCAAGGTACCGTGTAATCTGCAGGAATAACGTCATTTGTACCTATTACCAAATTTGAATACTGTTAACGTTACGTCTGTCTGATTCTCGTCTTTCGTTTCAGCCAAGAGCCCCACCACCACTGCGTCGCCCAAATCGTCCTTCCTGGCCAGTCTGAACCCTAAAACCTGGGGGAAACTGGGAGCTCAGAACAACAGCTCGAACTCTGAACCGCCTCGCACCGCGGGAGTCAGCGGCCTCGCACGTGCTGCCAACAAGGACTCGGTCTCAAATAACAGGTACGCCCCCGTTCCCCCACAGCTGGGGGTACTGCATGGCCTTTTAAAATACATACATTTACGTTGCATTTGGTCATTTATTGGACGCTTTCATCCAAAGCGACTTACAAGGTGAACACAGGGTTAATCACAACATCCCTGGAGCAATGAGGGTTAAGGGTCTTACTCAAAGAGCCACCAGTGGACCTGGGATTTGAACCCCCAACCTTCTGATTGATAGCCCAACACCCTAACCACTGAGCCATCATGTCCCATTGGCCTTAACCACAGGTCTATGTTGGCATGTTCTCCTCTCAGCGCTGGGGATTCCCGGTTCGAATCCCAATCTGGGTTTCCATGTTCTCCCCGTGTCCGGGGGTTTCCTCCGGGTTCTCCGGATTCCTCCCACAGTCCAAAACCATGGATCGAGGTCAATTGAGTTCTCCAAATTGCCCCATATAGAGTGTGTCTGTGTGAGTAAGTGTGTGTCCAGTCATAGGTTGGTGTCCTGTCCCAGTGCCTGAAACCTTATCCCCTAGATGGGCATTGGGAACCCCCCCCCACGACCCTAATAGAGGATAAAGTGGAAGATAATGGATGGATGGAAACTTTAGTCTTGTGAAATGGACAGACTAAAGTTCATGCGAATGAACTTTAGTCTGGACCGGTTAAAAGATGAACATTCAGAGAGGTTCCTTATCCAAAGCGACTTACAAGGTGAGCACAGGGTTAATCACAACATCTCT
The DNA here is from genome assembly GCA_019802505.1 of Corydoras sp. C115. Lineage (NCBI taxonomy): Eukaryota > Metazoa > Chordata > Actinopteri > Siluriformes > Callichthyidae > Corydoras > Corydoras sp. C115. The sequence goes on along the minus strand of JAFMOC010000535.1, from coordinate 17,960 downwards.
GGAGCAATGAGAGTTAAGGGTCTTGCTCAAGAACCCACATTGGTAACTTCAGTGGATCTGGGATTTGAACCCCCAACCTTCAGATTGATAGTCCAATGCCCTAACCACTGAGCCATCATGTCCCCTTGGCCTTAACCACAGGTCTATGACCCAATGCCCCAACCACTGAGATATCAAATGCAATACTTTGTTGTACACTATTTCCTTAAAGCCATATAATTATGCACCCATTTCATAATCTATCTCTTTAGATTAGAGATTTTTATCTATTTTGTCTTTCCAAAAATTCTACTAGACGATTCTGCATTTCAATGAGTTAGTTTCATATAAATGTTACAATGTTTTGGTGAAAGTTCACACACACACACACACACACACACACACACACACACACAAACACGTGATGTCATATTAAAATGTGTGTGTATTACAGGGAGAAAATTAAGGGCTGGATTAAAGAACAAGCCAGTAAGTTCGTGGAGCGGTACTTTAATTCCGAGAAAGTCGATGGCAGCAACCCAGCACTGAACGTTCTGCAGAGACTGTGTACAGCGACAGAGCAGCTCAGCCTTCAGGTACACACACACACACACACACACACACACACACACACGTCACAAGAGAAGCAGGTTATTCTCACCATTCAACCGTGGAGGGAGTTGATCTCCTGGATCAGATGTGTTGGTTTGAGGTGTTTGGTTGGTTAATAGCACAGCTCTTACTGCGCTAGGGTTTCCCGGTTCGAGTCCCAATCTGGGTGGAGTTTCCATGTTCTCCCCGTGCCCACGTGGGTTTCCTCCGGGTTCTCCGGTTTCCTCCCACAGTCCAAAAACATGGAGCAAGGTCAACTGAATTCTCCAAATTGCCCCATATAGAGTGCGTCTGTGTGAGTGAGTGTGTGTCCAGCGATAGATCGGTGTCCTGTCCTGGGTGTATCTGCCCAGCGCCCAAAACGTTCTCCCCTGAATGGGCATGGGGAACCCCCCCACAACTCTAGTAAAGCGGAAGATAATGGATGGAAATGATTGTTAAATGGGGGAGTGGTAACTCAGTGGTCAGGGCGTTGGACTATCAATCTGAACGTCCGGGTTCTCCGGTTTCCTCCCACAGTCCAAAAACATGGATCAAGTCAATTGAATTCTCCAGATTGCCCCATATAGAGTGTGTGTGTGTCCAGTGATAGATTGGCGTCCTGTCCTGGGTGTATCTGCCCAGCGCCCGAGACGTTCTCCCTTGGATGGGCATGGGGAACCCCCCCGTGACCCTAATAGAGGATAAAGCCAAAGATAATGGATGGAAGGGGAAACAATACGGTGTGTGTGTTTGTGTGTGTGGGCTCTGTATGGAGTACAATGTGTGATTATCTTCAGGTGTGTGTGCTAAATGACCAAATGTGGGCTTGGTAGCTCAGTGGTTAGGGTGTTGGGTTATCAATCTGAAGGTTGGGGGTTCAAATCCCAGGTCCACTGAAGTTACCAATGTGGGTCCTTGAGCGAGACCTTTAACCCTCATTGCTGCAGGGATGTTGTGATGAACCCTGTGCTCACCTTTGGATAAAAGCGTCCAATAAATGACCAAATGTAAATGTTTTCAGTTGGTTTTAATTTAGTTATTTGTGTTTAGTTGGTTAATAGTGCAGCTCTTACTGATGACCGACTGAACGGATTTAAGGTTCCGAATGGGAAATGTGATCAGAAGAACTTTATTCTTTGACAGTTTGATCTCTGGGTAACATGAAAATAAATCAGGTATCATGTTCTGCTTCATTAATTGATTCATTCATTATCTTTCACTTAATAGGCTTAGTGGTTAGCATGTTCTCCTCTCAGCACTAGGGATTCCCGGTTCGAATCCCATTCTGGGTGGAGTTTCCATGTCCTCCCCGTGTCCGCATGGTTTCCTCCGGGTTCTCCGGTTTCCTCCCACAGTCCAAAACCATGGATTAAGGTCAATTGAATTGTCCAAATATAGCCCCATATAGAGGGCTTTCTGTTCTAAGTGTATCTGCCCAGCGCCCGAAACGTTCTCCCCCGGATGGGCATAGGGAACCCCCCCCCCCCCCCCCCCCCCCCCCCCCCCCCCCCCCCCCCCCCCCCCCCCCCCCCCCCCCCGCGACCCTAATAGAGGATAAAGCGGGAGATTATGGATGATTGTTAAATGACTCTTTAGCACCACTTCAGGAGACAGTTTTGAAGCGGTCCTCTGGTTCCGATCAGTGACCTCACAGTACCGTGTGTTCCACCTGCAGGGCGATGGGGGGGTGGAGTGCCTGGTTGAGATCAGCAGCATCGTGTCCGAGTCGGACGTCTCTTCGTTTGAGATCCAGCACAGCGGGTTGGTGAAGCAGCTGCTGCTCTATCTGACCTCCAACAGTGAGAGAGACACGGTCTGCCGGGACCACCGCATCAAACGCTTCCTGCACGTCTTCTACGGATGCCCTGTGAGTACACCTGGCGCCACCTGTTGGTCTTCACACTCTCATTTTCTCATTTTCTTTGCTCTGTAACTGAATCCATATCGTTTTGGGTGGGGGGGCATTTTAGATTCCAGGACAGGAGCCTGTGTTCCACTTGGAACCGACAGATAACGGACCTTTGCTGGCGCTGGTGCACAAGATGAATAGCTGTCTGAGTCAGATGGAGCAGTTTCCCGTTAAGGTTCACGACTTTCCCAGTGGAAATGGGAACGGCAGCAGGTATGGTTCTTTATGTACTAGAACTAGGGCTGCAACTAACGATTCTTTTGATAATCGATTAATCGTTCGATTATTTTTTCGATTAATTGTATAAATACATTTTTCCCCCCAAAATTTTCCTTTTATCCAAAGCGACCTACAAATGAGAACACCACAAGTCAGTAGTTATGAAGAAAACCAGCTACACTGTAGAATTATTAAATAGGTCAATAAATATCTGGTTTTATTTACAGTACGAGTTTAAGGCGTCCAATTAACCCAAAAACAATTAAACACAAATCTGACACTATGTAGCATTGTGTGAACAAAATACTAAATTAAACAAATTTGTGTAGCTGTAACATGTTACCTCATCCCCGTCACTCCCATAGAGGGCAGTGTCTTCACTTATACTGTCAGAAAATTAATTAATTGAAGCTTGATCATTAATTAGCAGCATTGTGTACAAGCTGTATGTATTTATAAATCCCATTTAAACACTGCTTAAGCTAATTAAACCCAAATCTAAAGTAGCACACGTTCTCCATCACTGTCATTATCCAGAACAACCAAAAACAGCATGAAGCTGCTCTGCTTCTCATAGTGTGAGTGCACCGTTCCGTTGATTCACTTCAAAACTAAAGAACCTCGGGATGTTCTAGTGATTCACTCTGCTGTTCAGCTCCTTCATCCTCATCGGTGACTCCAGCATGTTTAGTTTCAGGTGGTGGATCATCACCGTGGTGCTCCGTGCAGGTCGAATCATTTTCGCAGAGCTCGCATGTTCCACGTTCTTTATTTGTGTGAAGCGTGAAGCTCCCGCAGTTTTGATGATTTAAACGGAAGCTTGTTTTCAGCGTCGTGTTTCATTTGTACGATTTATCAACTTGTTTCGCAGATTCCACCTCGTTCTGTTCAACCCGCTATTTTTTTCCAGCGGAAATAGTGCGACGCAATGATTTGCCAACAAAATTAATTATCAACAATTTTCATAATCGATTTTTTATCGATTTTATCGATTCATTGTTGCAGCCCTAACTAGAACCGAGACCAGCAAACTAACTGAATAAAGAAGGAACATCTTTTACCAACAACAGCAGTGCTTGTAATATGTTCTCATTTGTAATGTTAATGATTATTTAACATTTAACAACTGTATTTTTGAGATTGTTCTAATTAACTGATCTGATTGGCAGTCGATGTTCTGATTCATCTTGAGGTTAAACTTAAATTAAGAAACTGTTCAGATCAAAGACAATGTTCCTCTCCCGTTCACCGAGACCCCACAATTCATCTTTCAACAGACGGGGTCCTTCATTACTGTATTTATAACTTTGATGTGTGTGTGTGTGTGTGTGTGTGTGCAGAGGGTCCCAGGCACTCAAGTTCTTTAACACACACCAGCTGAAATGCCAGTTGCAGAGGCATCCCGGCTGTGCCAATGTAAAGCAGTGGAAGGGAGGACCTGTTAAAATCGACCCCCTTGCGTTGGTACAGGCCATTGAGAGATACCTGGTTGTCAGAGGTAGGTTGTGTGTGTGTGTGTGTGTGTTTGTGTGAGTGACTTTTTGTGTGTGTGTGTGTGTGTGTGTGTGTGTGAGAGTGATTATTGATCCGTGCATTTGTTTTGTTTAGGATATGGCCGAATCAGAGAGGAGGATGAAGACAGTGATGATGACGGATCAGACGATGAAATTGACGAGTCGTTGGTATGTTCTCCTCCACACACCCTCATTTATAGGGCGTGGGAGTCGGTCAGGACGTCCTGATATGATCGCAGAACCCGGGTTCTGTTGTGACTTGTGGCTCAAACATCCATCCATTATCTTCCGCTTTATCCTCTATTAGGGTCGTGTGGGGGGGGGGTTCTCCATGCCCATCCAGGGGAGAACGTTTCGGGCGCTGGGCAGATACACCCAGTACACGGCGCCAATCCATTGCTGGATACACACTCACTCACTCACACACACTCTATATGGGGCAATTTGGAGAACTCAATTGACTTGATCCATGTTTTTGGCCTGTGGGAGGAAACCGGAGAACCCGGAGGAAACCCACACGGACACGGGGAGGACATGGAAACTCCACCCAGATTGGGATTCGAACCGGGAATCCCCAGCGTTGAGAGGAGAACATGCCAACCACTAAGCCACCGTGCCGCCCGTGGTTCAAACAACATTGTGCTATACCGTTCTAATTAGTGTGATGTGTTCCAATACATCCCGGGGTGGGGGGGGGGGGTACAGATATCCCCTTTTTATGTGTTCCAATACATCCCGGGGGGGGGGGGTGCAGATACCCCTTAGTAAGTACCGTATTTTCTGGACTATAAGGCGCACCTAAATGCTAAAATTTTCCCAGAAATCGGACGTGCGCCTTATAATCCGGTGCCTTATACGTGTACTGAGTTCCAAAATCTATAAAAGTATTGTTGTGCGACCGGGTGTTTTTTTCCACACATCGCCGCCCTGCTGGTCTGTGACTCCATGCGCGCTCATCTCACAGAAAAGCCGAGTGAAGAAAATTAATCCGGACCTTGCGGTCATTCCGGGAGGATTAAATAAAGAACTCCAAACGCTGGACATTGGTGTAAACGGGGCGTTTAAAGTAAAGTCGCGGGCGGCGTGGGAGCGATGGATGATAGACGGTGAACACACGTTTACTAAAACTCGGGAGGCGGCGGCGGGGCGAGTTACGCCACCGTCTGTGAATGCATTGTGGAAGCCTGGGCTGAGGTTTCTGCCGTGACCGTCGTCCGAGCTTTCACGAAAGCCGGCATCGTCGCCGAACGGCCGCCCGGAGACGAGACGGACTCGGACATCGATGAGGGGGAACCCGGAGTGCTCGATAGAGAACCAGCTTTTTAATTCAGACACAGAAGACGAGGACTTTGATGGATTTGTGGGAGAAGAGAGATTAAAATAATGTGTGTTTTATCAAGTAGTAGAATAAACTTCAATTATAAATCAGCGTTTTGCATCCTTTACTTTTCTTGTAGATCGTATGTTTTAGCGAGTGCCTTATAATACGCTGCCGTACAGAATAAGTATCGTACAGAAATAGAGTCCGTAATCGAGACTGCGCCTTATAGTACGGTATGGTCTGGAAAATACGGTACTAAAAAATACTGCATCAGAGTTTCGGTTCAATCGTCCCACCAGCGCCCATCCAATCAGATTCCTCGGTTGCGATGATGTCATAATCAGACGTTATCTGATGGTTTTATTTATGTTTGTTTGATCCGTGTAGGCGGCTCAGTTCCTGAACTCGGGCAGTGTGCGTCACAGGCTGCAGTTCTACATCGCTGATCACCTGCTGCCCTACAACATGACCGTGTACCAGGCCGTACGGCAGTTCAGCCTTCAGCCAGAGGAGGAGCGAGAGAGCACTGATGATGAGGCCAACCCTCTCGGACGAGCCGGAATTTGGACCAAAACACACACCATATGGTAAACACATACACACACACTAGGGCTGCAACTAACGATTATTTTTGATAATCGATTAATCGGTTGATTATTTGATTTTGTATGATTAATCAATGAATTGGATTTTTTTTTAATTAATAAATGCCCTTATTAAATAGGTCAATAAATATCTGGTTTTATTTACAGTATGAGTTTAAGGCGTCCAATTAACCCAAAGAGCAATTAAACACAAATCTTACACACACTGACACAATATGTAGCATTGTGTGTAAAAAAAAAATACTAAATGAGACAAATTTGTGTAGCTGTAATATGTTACCTCATCCCCGTCACTCCCATAGAGGGCAGTGTCTTCACTCATACTGTCAGAAAATTAATTAATTGAAGCTTGATCATTAATTAGCAGCATTGTGTTCAAGCTGTATGTATTTATAAATCACATTTAAACACTGCTTAAGCTAATTAAACCCAAATCTAAAGTAGCACACGTTCTCCATCACTGTCATTATCCAGAACAACCACAAACAGCATGAAGCTGCTCTGCTTCTCATAGTGTGAGTGCACCGTTCCGTTGATTCACTTCAAAACTAAAGAACCTCGGGATGTTGTAGTGATTCACTCTGCTGTTCAGCTCCTTCATCCTCATCGGTGACTCCAGCATGTTTAGTTTCAGGTGGTGGATCATCACCATCCACCATGGTGCTCCGTGCAGGTCGAATCATTTTCGCAGAGCTCTCATGTTCCACGTTCTTTATTTGTAAGACGCGTGAAGCTCCCGCAGTTTTGATGATTTAAACGGAAGCTTGTTTTCAGCAATGGTTGTGTTTCATTTATTAAAGTTTGTTAGACTTGTTTCGCCTCGTTCCGTTCATCCATCCATTATCTTCCGCTTTATCCTCTACTAGGGTCGCGGGGGGGGGGGTTCCCCATGCCCATCCAGGGGAGAATGTTTCGGGCGTTGGGCAGATACACCCAGGGCAGGACACCAATCTATCTCTGGGCACACACTCACTCACACACACTCTATATGGGGCAATTTGGAGAATTCCACCCAGATGGGGATTCGAACCGGGAATCCCTAGCGCTGAGAGGCGAACGTGCTAACCACTCAGCCAACAGTGCCGCCCCTCGTTCCGTTATTTTTTTCAGCGCTGCACGTGACCTTAGCGGTTCCGACATTGCGAGTAAAGCGGAAATCGTGCGGCACAACGAATAGATAATTAAATTTGTTGTTGACACTTTTCATAATCGCTTTTTAGAGATTCATTGTTGCGGCCCTAATACACACCCCTGTAAATGGCCTAGTAGTGTATTATGGCCAAGTTGTCGAAAGGTCTTTGAATAGAAGGCAAAGTATTTGGAGCGGTGTTGGTGATTGTGTGTGTGTGTGTGTGTGTGTGTGTGTGTGTGTGTGTGTGTGTGTGTGTGTGTGTGTGTGTGTGTGTGTGTGTGTGTGTGTGTGTGTGTGTGTGTGTGTGTGTGTAGGTATAAACCCGTTCGAGAGGATGAGGACGGCAGTAAGGACTCCGTAGGAGGAAAGCGGGGGCGAGCACAAACAGCCCCCACGAAAACCTCACCACGCAATGCAAAGAAACAGGATGAGCTGTGGCACGGTACGCTGCACCTTCATTACATCCATCCATTATCTTCCACTTTATCCTCTACTAGGGTCGCGGGGGGGTTCCCCACGCCCCATCCAGGGGAGAACGTCTCGGGCGCTGGACAGATACACACAGGACAGGGCGCCAATCTATCACTGGGCACACACTCACACAAACTCTATATGGGGCAATTTGGAGAATTCAATTGACCTTGATCCATGTTTTTGGACTGTGGGAGGAAACCGGAGAACCCGGAGGAAACCCACGCGGACACGGGGAGAACATGGAAACTCCACCCAGATTGGGATTCGAAATAGGAATCCCTAGTGCGGAGAGGAGAACATGCTAACTACTAAGCCATCGTGCTGCCCACACCTTCCTTACATCTGCACCCTGATTGGTCAGATGTGCTGATCACATGACTGATCAAATGGGCTTGTTTACTGAACAGTTGCTTAAAATCAGTTTTATAGCACGATAATAATATTAATAATAATATTAATAATAATAATAATAATAAAGTCCTGTTTATAATCATACGGGTTAGTGTTCTATTAATATGGCTGTGTGTTTTGTTCCAGATGGTGTGTGTCCATGTGTGATTAACCCTTTGGAGTCGTACCTCATGTCTGACCCTCCAGAGGGCATCACTTTTGAAGACCCCTCACTTGAGGTCATCTTACTGCTGAGGGTTCTCCATTCTATCAGCAGATACTGGTTCTACCTCTATGATGTAAACACACACACACAGTAAACTTGGGGTCTTACGAATGTTACATTTACATTTCCATTTGGTCATTTATTGGACGCTTTTATCCAAAGTGACTTACAAGGTAGGGGTGAGCTGCAATATTCGCTGATTCGCCGATTCGATTCGGAGAACCGTAGTCGACTATGAACCTCATAGTCGAATGTACCATTTTGACCACATGGGGGCGCCCATGGCTGCTGCTAAGCATTAGTTTTTACATGAAATGTCTTTGTTTTCGTTATGTATATAGCCTTTTGTCAAATAAAATCATCCTAATTTCTAGAAGAAAAAAAAAAGAAAAACAAAAAAAAAAAGGTTTTCTTTTGTTAGAAAAACAAGTAAAATATAAAAAAAAAATCTTTTTTTCAAACCACGCTTATAGCGCCATCTTGTGGTGAAATTTTAACTGATTCAACTATCAGTCGACTATAGGGAAAATCTGACGAATCAGATTCGACTATGAAAATCCTTAGTTGAAGACACCCCTATTACAAGGTGAGCACAGGGTTCATCACAACATCCCTGCAGCAATGAGGGTTATGGGTCTCGCTCAAGTACCCACATTGGTAACTTCAGTAGACCTGGGATTTGAACCCCCAACCTTCAGATTGATAACCCAACACCCTAACCACTGAGCTACCGCAGCCCTTAAGATGCATTAAAAATTTGTCAATACATCGATCGCGATGGAGGTTTGAGAAAAAAAACGTGTCGGCGCTTTTTTGTTTTTTTTACAGCACAGTATTATAGATCTCAATGACCTGTCCAATGGAAAAGTAGATCTCGGGCCAGAAATGTGTGGGCACCCCTGGTGTAGAACATATAGAAGAGAGTAAACTGTTAATTGCTTGACTCGTGGGCGAGTGTAAATGTTTGATGTCATTGTGTCTGTGTTGCAGAACGCTGTGTGTAAGGAAATCATTCCCACTAGTGAATTTATTAACAGCAAGTTAACGGCAAAGGCAAACCGACAGCTGCAAGATCCACTGGTCATCATGACGGGAAACATCCCAGCCTGGCTAACAGAGCTGGGCAGGACATGGTACTTACATTTACATACATTTGGTCATTTATTGGACGCTTTTACTTAGAAATCTCCCTATTTTTGACAGAAAAGCAGTTTTTTGAATGAAACCAACATTAAATGGCACTCTGTACATTGTTAATGTGGTAAACGACTATTCTAATCTGACGAATCAGATTCGACTACGAAAATTTGTAGTTGAATACAGCCCTAGTGTTTATATATACACACTGTGTGTGTAATGTGGTTAACGTCTCTGTTGTGTATGTCTCTCCCTCATACAGCCCGTTCTTCTTCCCGTTTGACACGAGGCAAATGTTATTTTATGTCACTGCTTTTGATCGGGATCGCGCCATGCAGCGGCTGCTGGATACCAACCCTGAAATCAACCAATCAGATTCTCAGGACAGTCGTGTAGCACCCCGCCTCGACAGGAAGAAGGTAAGACCGCTTCTGTTACACGTTTACCACATCTATAAGTCGATAGCATGAAAATAAGTGTGTGTGTGTGTGTGTGTGTGTGTGTGTGTGTGTGTGTGTAGAGGACGATAAATCGTGATGAGCTGTTAAAGCAGGCGGAGTCAGTGATGCAGGACCTGGGCAGCTCGCGGGCCATGCTGGAGATTCAGTATGAGAATGAGGTGAGTTTATGATGAATATTAATTCTGCTGAATCAAACTAAACTCCAAACTTCAGGTGTGATGTACTGGGTGTTATCACACAGATATACACTCTATATGGGGCAATTTGGAGCATTAAGCCATCCAAAAACATGGATTAAGTCTCCAAATTGCCCCATATAGAGTGTATTTGTGTGTGTGAGTGAGTGCGTGTCCAGCGATAGATTGGCGTCCTGTCCTGGGTGTATCTTCCGCTTTGTCCTCTATTAGGGTCATGGGGGGGGGGGGGTTCCCCATGCCCATCCAGGGGAGAACGTTTCGGTCGCTGGGCAGATAGACCCAGGACAGGACGCCAATCTATCACTGGGCACACACTCACTCACAGACACACTCCATATGGGGCAATTTGGAGAATTTATTTGACCTTGAATCAATGTTTTTTTATACTGTGGGAGGAAACCGGAGAACCCGGAGAAAACCCACATCACATGGACACGGGGAGAATTGTCCATGTTGGGAATCCCTTGCGCTGAGAGGAGAACATGCAAATCACTAAACCACCGTGTCGCCCTTGGAGCATGACATTTCTCTTAAATCCATGTTTTTGGACTGTGGGAGGAAACCGGAGAACCAGGAGGAAACCCACACGGACACGGGAGAACTCCACCCAAAGTGGGATTCAAACCCTGGGGGTTCCCCATATGCCCACCCAGTGGAGAACGTCTCAGGCGCTGGGCAGATACACCCAGGACAGGGCGGCAATCGATCACTGGGTGCACACTCACCCACCCACACACTCTTTATGGGGCAATTCTCAATTTGGAGAACTCAATTGACCTTGATCCATATTTTTGGACTGTGGGAGGAACCCGGAGAACCCAGAGGAAACCCACGCGGACACGGGGAGAACATGGAAACTCCACCCAGATTGGGATTCACCTGGAATCCTATCAGAACGCTGCAGTTCCAGTCTGCTGTATTAGAACCCAATGCATTATAACAGCTGGAATTAGTTTCAGACGCACTGACCAGGCAGCACAGTGGCTTAGTGGTCTGCATGTTCTCCGTTATATTTTAGTTGTCTTTTTTTTATTGTACAGTAATCATGAGTTCCGTGCTCTCTCAGGTTGGAACAGGTCTGGGACCCACACTGGAGTTTTACGCGCTGGTATCTCAGGAGCTTCAGAGAGCCGATCTGGGTCTGTGGCGGGGAGAAGAGGTTACCCTCGCCAACCCCAAAGGTTCTACCACACCCCATGGCCTCATTTCTGATGTTTAATGATGCTTTATGTTCCACTCCACTCATGTGATGATGCTTCATGTGATGTTGATGCTTCACGTGATGATGATGGTTCATTTGATGTTGATGCTTCATGTGATGTTGATGCCTCACGTGATGTTGATGCTTCGTGTGATGTTGATGCTTCCTGTCTGTAGGAAGCCAGGAAGGGATCAAGTACATGTTCAGTTCACGAGGCCTGTTCGCCGTGCCGTTCGGACGCAGCACCAAACCCGCTCACATCGCCAAGATCAAGATGAAGTTCCGTTTCCTGGGAAAACTGATGGCCAAGGCCATCATGGACTTCAGACTGGTACAGCCTCATTCCCATCTCTCCAGCATCGTTCTTTCTCTTGGACTGGATTGTCCTCATAGTTTCTTGGTTCTCGTGTGTGTGTGTGTGTGTGTGTGTGTGTGTGTGTGTGTACAGCTGGATCTGCCTTTGGGTTTGCCCTTCTATAAGTGGATGCTGAGGCATGAATCATCAATCAGCTCTCATGATCTGCTGAACATCGATCCTGTTGTAGCAAAATCCATCCAGCATCTGGAGGACATCATCAGACAGAAGAGACGACTGGAGCAGGACAAATCTCATGTAGGAGACCTACAGAACTTTCTTTTCTTATACGAGTTAGGTTTTTAATGAACGAGTGATGTAACCGTTAGTACACCGTATCTCACTGCAGTGTATCCTTCATTCATAATGTTCCACTTAGTTCCATGTTATTGGGCGGGGGGAGTCGTTTATGCCTGTACAGGGGAGCTGGATGGATACACCCAAGACAGGATGCCAATCTAACACTGGGCACACACTCACTCACACAGACATACTCTATATGGGGCAATTTGGAGAATTCAATTGACCTTGATCCATGTTTTTGGACTGACTCCGTTCAGACAACAGGAGCGTGCTGTATGGTGACCGAGCGGATCCGTAATGCGATATGCACTACGCTCAGGAGGGGGCGCCAAACATAAACTTGAACGCATTTTTGAAAAATCGATTCTTGGGCGATTCTTTTGACTCGATTCAGAATCGCCAGGACTATGAATCGTGATTCTTTGAAGAATCGATTTTTTCCAGCACCCCTACTGCCCCTCTGCTCCGGGCGGCACATGTGCTTACTTCACCAGTGTGTGTATGTGTGTGCGCACGGATGGGTTAAATGTGGAGGACTAATTCCTCTGTGTGTTCTCTCCGTGTCCGCGTGGGTTTCCTCCGGGTTCTCCGGTTTCCTCCCACAGTCCAAAAACATGGATCAAGTCAATTGAATTCTCCAAATTGCCCCATATAGAGTGAGTGTGTCTGAGTGAGTGTGTGTCCAGTGATAGATTGGTGTCCTCTCCTGGGTGTATCTGCCCAGCGCCCGAGACATTCTCCCCTGACATTCTCCCCCCCCGACCCTAATTGTGGATAGAGCGGACGATAATGGATGGATGGACTAATCGATTAAATAGTCGAATCATTTGTTAGTGGCAGCCCTATTGAATCCATGTTTGTGGACTGTGGCATGAAACGCATGTGGACATGTGGAGAACATGGAAACTCCACCCAGTTTGGGATTCAAACCTGGGTCCCCAGCACTGAGAGGAGAACATGCTAACCACTAAGCACCCATGTGGTGTTTCAGTCCTAAAAAATGATGAGTTATTTATCAGCTGCATTCGTCAGACTCGTTATGGTGGAGGGTGGTGGATTTTGGATGGTGGTGCATGTGCACTCCAGGACTGAATCTATATAGATTCTTCTATGGAACCCACTCTCGTGTGACTGTTTGAGTGCAGCCCTGGTTCTAGACGTGATCTGGGAATTGAAGTGTCGTCTCTCTGCCTCTCAGACGCGGGAGACACTACAGCACGCTCTGGAGAGCCTGAACATGAACGGCTGTTCAGTGGAGGATTTAGGGCTCAACTTCACACTGCCGGGATTCCCCAACATCGAACTGAAGAAAGGCGGTAAAGATGTCACCGTCACCATCCACAATCTGGAAGAGTACCTGAGGGTGAGTGCTGCACCCCGAACCCTGCTCAATACCCCACACCACACTATCTACCCCACACCTTATATTACATACACTATCATTCAAAAGTTGGGGGTCACTTAAATTTCCCTATTTTTGACAGAAAATCACAGTTTTTTTGAATGAAACCAACATTAAATGGCACTTTGTACATTGTTAATGTGGTAATCGACTATTCTAGCTGCAAACTTCTGGTTTTTAATACAATATCTACATAGGGGTATAGAGGCCCATTTCTAACAACCATCAGTCCAGTGTTCTAAAGCCTCATTTATACTCCCTACGGAAATGTGTGCGTGCGCTTCATGCGATATAACAGTTACTGCCCACATACTTCCTTGCGTCAGCTCCGTTGATATGGTTGTTTTACACTACATCCATTAGAGGGCAGTTTAGAGTAAAAATCAAACATGGCGACGGCGGAGGAAATTTTTTGTAACAGTTTTGTAACAACTGTTTGTCCCTGTGCCCCGGCGAAGGAACATCATATAAATGATTAAAATTGCTCACCAACTCGTATAACCGGTCTTCAAAAAGTTCCGCCATGTTTTTCTTCTTCTTCGTGTACATATGGAAGTGGTCGCATCATGCACTGCCCCCACGGTTTCCTGTGGTATTGCTCCGTCCTGTCCGCATCCGCAAGCTTTCAGAAAACGTGCAAATTACGTACGAAATGAACGCAGAGTACGGACAAAAAGCTCCGTCCGTATCCGTTTCCGTATTTAACGTTGAGCATAAATGAGCCTTAAGGGTACATTGTGTTTGCTAACTGTGTAAGAAGCCAATTGGCTGTTTCGAAAACCATTGAAAACCCTTTTGCTGGTTAGAGAAGCCATAAAACACCTTCCCTTGAGCTAATTAAGAATCTGGAGCATTTCACTTGTTGGTTCTATTACATTTACATTTGGTCATTTATTGGACGCTTTCATCCAAAGCGACTTACAAGGTGAGCACAGGGTTCATCACAACATCCCTGGAGCAATGAGGGTTAAGGGTCTTGCTCAAGGACCCACATTGGTAACTTTAGTGGACCTGGGGTTTGAACCCCCAACCTTCAGATTGATAACCCAACACACTAACCACTGAACTACCACGTCCTTGTGATTGCGATTACCTCCCAATGATGACAATGAACTCACAATGAATGAAATGAAGGCTTTATCTTATATTAGGGTCCATGCCCATCCAGGGGAGAACGTTTCGGGCAGCTACAGCCAGGACAGGACGCCAATCCATCACTGGGCACACACACACTCACTCAGACACATTCTATATGGGACAATTTGGAGAACTCAATTGACTTGATCCATGTTTTGGACTGTGGGAGGAACCCGAAGGAAACCCACGCAAACACGGGGCGAACATGGAAACTCTACCCAGATTGGGATTCGAACCTGAATCCCCAGTGCTGAGAGGAGAACATGCTAACCAGTAAGCCACCATGCCGCCCAAAGTCGAAAAAAACATATTTCTAATCTTGTCAATGTCTAGACTATATTTCTATTCATTTTGCAACTCATTTAATAAATAAAAGTATGAGATTTCAGGGAACACACTCCCTAAACTTGACCCCCACTTGGGGGTGACCCCAAACTTTTGAACGGTAGTGTATACACCCTCTATTCATTTCGTTCATATACTGTTACTGCTGTTAAATGTGTGTGTGTGTGTGTGTGTGCAGTTGGTGGTGTATTGGACTCTGAATGAAGGCGTTTCGAAGCAGTTTGATTCGTTCAGGGAAGGCTTCGAGTCGGTCTTCCCTCTCCATCATCTCCAGTACTTCTACCCAGAGGAAGTGAGTCACACACGAGCACCATAACAATACACACCCACAGTTACACACAACTGAGACGAGACCCAAAGTTAAACAATATATAATGAGATCTATCCTCTCCAACCCCCCTCCTCCCCACCCCACCCCACGCAGTTGGATCAGCTCTTGTGTGGTAGTAAGTCAGACACATGGGATGTTAAAACTCTAATGGAGTGCTGTAGACCAGACCATGGATACACACATGACAGGTACGCTGTTCTCTACTGCTTGATGTACTTCGCTGAGCTCTGTAACAATCGTTGACCATATGTGTGTGTGTGTGTGTGTGTGTGTGTGTGTGTGTGTGTGTGTGTGCGCAGTCGGGCAGTGCGGTTTCTCTTCGAGGTGTTGAGTAGTCTGGATGCCGAGCAGCAGAGACTCTTCCTGCAGTTTGTGACTGGAAGCCCCCGATTGCCAGTAGGAGGTGAGATTAATAATCTGTGTTCTTTATGTAGAACCATATCACCCAAGCGGCGGCACAGTGGCTTAGTGTTTAGCATGTTCTCCTCTCAGCACTAGGGATTCCCGGTTCCAATCCCAATCTGGGTGGAGTTTCCATGTTCCCCCCCGTGTCCTCATGGGTTTCCTCCAGGTTCTCCGGTTTCCTCCCACAGTCCAAAAACATGGATCAAGTCAATTGAGTTCTCCAAATTGCCCCATATAGAGTGTGTGAGTGAGTGTGTGTCCAGTGATAGATTGGCGTCCTGTGCTGGGTGTATCTGCCCAGCGCCCGAGACGTTCTCCCCTGGATGGGCATGGGGAACCTCCCTGCGAACCTAGTAAAGGATAAAGCGGAAGATAATGGATGGATGTTAGAACATTAACAAATGAAAAATGAAGATTTTGCCAAATTTAAAGCTCTACAGGTTATATGATCCCATCCATCCATTATCTCCATGCCCATTCAGGGGAGAACGTTTCAGGCGCTGGGCAGATACACAATCCATCGCTAGGCTCACACATTCACTCTATATGGGGCAATTTGGAGAATTCAGTTGACTTGAATCCATGTTTTTGGACTGTGGGAGGCAACCGGAAAACCCAGAGGAAACCCACGCGGACACGGGGGGGGGAACATGGAAATTCCACCCTGATGGGGATTCGAATCCTGAGAGGAGAACATGCTAACCACTAAGCCACCGTGCCATCCAGGTTACATCCATGTACTCAGATTTAAAACCTTTCTGATTCACCACAAAACGAATCGATTCGAATCAAGTAAAAAGTCCTTTTGGTCTCTGAGATTCTCTCCAAATCTCCCCGTCTGACCGACTCTTCAGCGGTTCTCCAGATGATGTGGAACTGTCTCCATGCGCTGCGATCAGCCTCTGTGTTTGTGTAGATGTCAATCAGACCGCTTCAGGTTCTATGTAGATTAGGGGTGCGAATCTCTGTGTCTGGCGATTCGAATCGATTCTGATTTTTGAGGTCACGATTCGATTCAGAATCGATTTTCGATTCCGAAATGATTTTTTAGTTCAAATGCTCTTTAAATTTAGTTTAAATGATGTGATTGACGAGATGAAACGACGATGTAAACAAATAGAACATTTATTTAAAACAATACTTTCAGGTTCCGTCCTGTATCAAATCTTTTTGCATCATTTTATATTTATATAAAAATATAATTGCGCTAAATTAAAATGAGCAGTGTTAGGTTCGCTTAGCTGCCTGGCTTTTTCTTACATAAAAAACATCCATCAATGAACAAATAATTCTAAATATATTAATACAAAAGTTTACCATGGTGCATTAACCTTTAATCAAAACTAAAATACAGACTTTACAGTCAGAGTGACTTTAGATTCTATGCAGTATGCTCGGGAGGGGGCGCCAAAAATCTATTTTTCTTTTTTTTGTTTTTTTTTTTTTGTTTTTTTTTTTTTAAAAGACACATTTTTAAAAATCGATTCCGAATCGCCTGGACTACGAATCGCGATTCATCGAAAAATCACATTTTTTTTCTTCCCTTCTAATGTAGACGTGTCATGGTTCTCTCTCTCTCTCTCTCTCTCTCTCTCTCTCTCTCTCCCTCACACACTCTCTCACATACTCTTTCTCTCTCTCTCTCTCTCTCTCTCTCTCTCTCTCTCTCTATATATATATATATATATATATATATATATATATATATCTCGCTATCTCTCACTCTCTCTATCTCTCTCTCTCTCTCTATATATATATATATATATATATATATCTCGCTATCTCTCACTCTCTCTATCTCTCTCTCTCTCTCTCTATATATATATATATATCTCGCTATCTCTCTCTCTCTCTCTCTCTCTCTCTCTATATATATATATATATATCTCGCTATCTCTCTCTCTCTCTCTCTCTCTATATATATATATATATATATATCTCTCTCTCTATCTCTCTCTCTCTCTCTCTCTCTCTCTCTCTCTCTCTCTATATATATATATATATATATATATATATATATATATATATATATATATATATATTTTCCCTCTCACTCTCTCTCTATCTCTCACTCTCTCTATATCTCTCTCTCTCTATCTCTCACTCTCTCTCTATCTCTCTCTCTATATATATATATATATATATCTCTCACTCTCTCTCTCTCTCTCACTCTCTCTCTCTCTCTCTCTCTCTCTCTCGGCAGGTTTCCGGAGTCTGAACCCTCCTTTGACGATTGTACGTAAAACCTTCGAGGCCACAGAGAACCCGGACGACTTCCTGCCGTCGGTCATGACCTGCGTCAACTACCTGAAGCTTCCGGATT